>JAVTVY010015641.1:0-65015 GCA_036873755.1 Hanleya hanleyi
ATTTACAGCGCAGTCATTCCTTAACATTTGCATATATTTGCAGTATTTACCAAACTATTTGCAAAAGATCTGTTTTGCCATATATTCGCTGACCATATAAAACGGAATGGTATACCCGTATAACCATCAGTGAAAGGGATAGACCGAATATTTGCTGTCATCGAACTATGCATATATTTGCCAGACGGTGAAATAACTTATAATGCTTCATTTGGTTTTCTTTACAGTCTGGATGAAATTAGATGAAATCTTAATATTTGCAGTGTACCAGAATTACCATTTCATGATGTCAAATCTTAATATTTGCCATATAAAAGAATTACCTTCTTGTGACGTTTAAAATCATAATGAAAGAGTAGGAGACGTACCTCTTGGAGGAAGCCGGTTGATGGAACTTCGACATTACATTTCAATGATAGGTTAAATTTAAATAAATATTCATACATACAAATACTTTGTCATACCTCTCGAATGTAGTCGAAGAGTATTATTTGATTAAATTTAAGGCAGTCTTGCCTTAATTGGTTATTTTACATTTCCTGCTGTATGAAATATAATTTAATACTAAATATTCCATACCTGTGACCATACTATTTTGGGTATATGAAATATGGGATGCCATATCTATAAAATATATCCCGTAAATGTATTTGTCATCTTGACCTCTCCAAGCTGCACTGTACGGATCATACGCTATGAAATACAAACATCCACACTAGGGGGCATCTATGTAAAGAAGTGCAAAAAGTGGCACTGTAGGTTTTACTCATCTGAGCAGCCAAGCAATACATTTCCCCAGTACGTGAAATCCGCCTTTTTGTGTAGTGTCAAATCTTAAAAATTTTCATCTTATGGTCACAACAAAATCCAATGTTTTGTCTCAATAAAATCAAATGCTTCAATTGTTGAAATTCCCTGTCATATACAGATATGAGCTAAACTGCACAGTACTTGAGTGGAATATCAACAGCTCAGCCCCACCAACAACTCCCCCTTCAACCCTTCTCTGTCAGTGGTTTAATGAATATCATGTCACAAAGCTAAGGTCAGCCCAAAACTTTGACATCTTCCCATCAATGATTGAGGGAAATGACGATAAAAGCGCCATTGAATCTCACCTGAAGTGTAAAAAATGTCACCATTTGTCTCTCATATCGACGAGGAGTTTCATACTCACGATGGTAGGTATGTTGTTTGAAGACATGTCCACATGCCTCGTAATAGAACACTCTGACACCCGGTACACCCGATATGTGCCCAAAGATCCTCAGCTGGCCAAGGACGGAAGGAAGCATTCCCATCGCCACAACCGATAACAACAGATTTCCAAACATGGTGATATCTGAGAGAGAGCGAATTAAGGCTTAACGTTGCGTTCAACAATATTTCAGCTATGTAGCGACGATCAAACAAAATTCTACGTATTCGAGGTACTAGTTCAGTAAACTAACACATTAAAACATACACCCCTTAAAACTTATGCAACAAACCGATTGCTCTCAAATGAGACACAGTCCTCCCTCACTCGACCGAAAAGTTCTTGCGAAGTAGTTGCTCGATAAAAATAATCTGATTTTTGGCAGTTGAGATACCACTGCACATCACCAGGTGAACTGGCGTTTTGGTCTACTCTAAATAACTCGATTAATACACCTTTTCACGAAATAGGGGATTTAAATTTTGTCATATTCATAACGCAATCGAAATAGAGATATTGTGTACTTATATTTCCTCTTGACGTAACATTAAAAAACAAATATTTTTAGGACATTTCATGTTATTTCATGTTCAACCGCACCACGTTTAGGCCAGAATGCCGCTTTATTGTACCATCTCTTTTCTCCAGGTACAGCGAAGCAAGTTACGATATGTACACAATCTGAGGATATACTCTTACCTTGATCAGCGTGATCTATGTTAATACCTCAAGCCACACAGTCGCCGAAAAGCAAACTATCGATATTTATTTTCAAACCACCTTATATATATCTATAAGAAAACTGTATATTGTAGCGAGTATATTTATTTTTTATATGAATTAGATTCTTGTAAGTCTTTTTTCTGGTTAAAAGCTCATACCTCGAGGAAACATGAGCTCAGCAAATTTTCTGTTCCAGGCACGTCACCAACACATCAACTATATATACTTCAACTTCAACGTGTTCAAACTTTTGAAAGTTCAGATATTTCCAGTACTGCAACAGTCGTATCCTAGCAGGTTACTCAGTTGAACGAAGGACAGTTATTCATGAAATTGTTGTTGGTGTAGAATTATTCCCCCGCCCCCGTATGAGACAGACGGACAAATCTAGGAACTAATAAATCTTATCGCATACTTTGTTTCCCATGCTTTGACCTGGGCCGGACTATGCTAGCAGTGATCTTCAGCGCATAATCAGAACTAGGTTAAACACAATGAAGGGAAACTCACTCTTACATTGTCTGAAGAATATGGTCACGTGACAAAACATTTTACGAACGACCATATATTCGTCGCAGTGAATTATCACCTATTAATTAGCTGTTAGCATACATTTGATGTTACAAACTGATGTGATATTTGGGATAGTTTTCATACACACTAAGACAGGCGGGTGGTTGAGTGGGTTCAGGTTCCTGTTGCTTCAACGCATTTGACTGAGAAGCAACATGAATTTGATAATGTGATGTCTAGCATTGCAATATCACTTGTCTTTACTGCACCATGTAAGCGTCCTGTCTGTGTCTTTTGTGCTGTCCTCAGTGTTTTATAGGGTGGATGGAGGGTGACTGGTTTCATGCTGCTTCAAAGATTTCTTCTTTGAAATAGCAGGAACGCAACTTGGCTGGGTGGTGCTTAGTTGGCTCGTCGCCATATAGATGAATTTTGTTGAAAGCAACGTTAAGTTCTATTCACTCATTCACTGATGTAGATAGCAATATATTGGTGTAATACACTTGACTACCTGTATATCCACTTGACTGCATGGGATCGTTTTGTGCACCTTTCCCTATGGTCAGTCACGTGTATGCCATAAAGTTTCTGGGCAGCATAGTCCGAGTGGTATATTCTTCTGAATGTTTACTATTCCAATTGATTGGCGGGAGAGAGAAGAGAATTAAGATTTAACTTCGCGTTCAGCAATATTTTAGTCATATAGCGACGAGCAAACAAAATTCTAAGTATTCAAGTTAGTAACTTAGTAATCCAACACATAAAACATACACACATTAGAACTAACGGAACAAACCGACTTCTCTCAAATAGCCTAATACAGTCTTCTTTCATCGACTAAAAAGATCTAAAGTAACTGCTCGATAAAAGGAATATCTTACAATCTTAAAATTTATAAGTCGATAAACATGTTTCACTGTGAGATGTTCGTGGCATGGAATACACCTTGGGACTGGCGCTTTTTTTTAGTAAATGTTAATCGTGTATGACCGAGTCTACATCGCCTAATCATGGCTTGATCGAAACGTTTCTGGCTGCTCAGATGAGTAAAACCTACAGTTATTTGGAACTCATGAAGTTTGTTATTATCCACAGAATTCAATAAAGATTGAAACAACTTTCTCACATAAGCACAGATAGAGGTCTTAAATCGCTATATGGCATTCCTGTCTTAGCCATTTGGTCAGCTTCAGTATTTCCTGTGACGCTAACGTGGCTAGGCAACCAACAAAACACAGTATCAATCTGTTGACGGAATCTACGGTCATATAGCTGTAGAATGTTCAAAATGGTTCCACTCTCAATCGCTTAAAGTCATGACAGTGAATGTGAGAAAATGACATATTTTCCTCCTACAGTACACCCAATACCTTCTAAAGCTGACAATAAATCTTTGTGAGCACTTGTTGTAATGCACGATTTCGAGCACTTGCTCCTCGAATGCATTGTGAGTAAAGCCAAGTGCAATCAGCTCGTGAAAAAAGTGTTCCCAGTGGGTTCATGACAGCAAGCACTCAATATGAGTTCTTGACGGCCAGTGTTCTCAGTCGTCAGTTATTCCCACCACTTGCATATCGCTCCAGTTCACAGTGTGTTCCTGCCCGCCACCTTGTTCACATTGGGTTCATGGCCGCAAGTGTGCTCACAACGGATTAGTGGCAGCAATTGTTCAGGCTGGGTTCGTCAGAGTGTGTTTCATGACCAGTTCCCTTAATGGCTTTATGAAAGGACCGCATGACAGCAAGAGTGTTCCCAGTGTAAGAGAGAGAATTAAGGTTTAACGTCGTACAGCAATATTTAAGCTATATAGCGACAATCAAACAAAATTCTAAGTATTTCAACAAAAACAAAACAACCCAGCGATATTTATCACAGAATTTGAGAAACGTTGAATGGAGGAGTTTGGTGGTATGGCCACGTTTGACAATTCTCCACTCACAGTGAAACATATTTTGATCGATAGATTTTAAGTTATTAAGAGATTTAGGTACATAATTTTCTGACGAGGAGTTTTTGGCAATCGTTTCGACTAATTTATTTGCAATTTCTACTCTCAGTAATCACCTGGTTTCCATCGTTGAGATGATGAACGCTGGAGTTGGAGCTTTTACCGTTGATTCTTTGAATCATATTCCAAACTTTTGTTATAGGAGTATGTGTATTTATCTTAGAAACATAATTTTTCCATGAATCACGTTTATTCTGTTTCATGGTTCTACGAGCTTTAGCTCTTGTAACTCTGAGATCTTTCAAATTTTTAGGATTAGGATGTCGGCGGAAATATCGTTCAGCTTTCTTCCTACATTTTCTTCCTTCTTTGCAGTCATCATTAAACCACGGCTTCTTAATATGTGCAACTCCTGAAGATGTGGGAATGGTTTTGTTGGCAATTTCCATCAGCATATCCGAGAATAACTGTATAGGATCTGGAACATCAGCGAAGAGACTGCTTGTGATTTTTTTGAACAAAGCTTTTCAAACTCGTGCCAGTTTGCTTTCTTGAAATTATACCTTGTGAAATGAGGGTCATAAGCTGAATAAACAGCTTTCAGGACAGTGGGAAATTGATCACTTCCACAAAGGTCATCATGAACAGACCAAGAGAATTCTCCAAGAATAGGAAAGTCGCAAAGTGAGATATCTAATGCTGAATAGGTTCCATGAGCTGAGGACAAATGTGTATAATTACAAGCGTCTAGTCCGGCATTCATAATCAAGCCGTCGTCCATTAGAGAATATCCGCGTCCATAATCCAAAGACCTATTCCATTTTCCATATAACAGTATTAGCACCAAATTCAAAAAGACAATCATAGTATACAAAAACATAGGCTTGTTTCCTGCAAGACAGAAGCTGTCAACAGTTTTCGATGATGCCGGCAAGACATCATGATGTTTCAAAAATATCAAATCCGTATCGCTGATCAGTATTCTTAATCCATAATATTCGTTGTAAAGTCGTCATCTAAAGAATGATGTATCTCAGTCACGTTTTGATTGTGCCTGTTCATATGAGTACCATGAGGATCTTGAAGTACATGGGTTCATACGGCCCCTAGCCCCGGGTTAAGCGGAATTAGATACAAGTTACGAAACGTAGCGCCATAGATCTTGCACGCTACGTTCGTATTTTGCTATCAGCATGCGATATGCATCGCCAAATTTGAGAAATTTTGAGTGGAGGCGCTTGGTGGAATAGCTCTGTTTTATAAGTTTCTGCATCATTGTTTTGTGACGTTGATTAAAATCATCACATTTAACACAGGATCTAGCAAATGCTACTAAGCGAGATATGTATACGCCATATGCAGGTCCCACTGGAATATTACTGTCCAGAAAGGGATAGTTTACGATGTCGAAATTGTAATCATCTCTTTTGTCATAAAGTCGACGAGAGAGAATGCCCGCTTCATTTTATAGAGATAGAGATCTAAATAAGATGTGCCTGTAGGGCTATCTGTAGTTTCCTTCAAATCCAGTGAAGGTGGATATATATCCTTCACTGCGTCATTTTATATAGCGATTATCCACAGCGAGAAGATCGTCTATATAGCGTTTGGTGAATGAGAAGGAACGGGCTTTGAATGGATCGGTTTTTGAAAGCGCCTGCATATAGTCATATTCATAAGAGAACAGATACAGGTCAGCCAACAGGGGTACACAATTAGTACCCATTGGAATACCTATATGCTGCTGATATATTGTGTTGCCAAATTTCACATGGATATTTTTAATGAGAAATCCAAACAACTCTATAAACAAAGAAACATCCCATGAATGATATCTCTTGTATGTAGTCGAGCTAAAGAATGTTTTATGGCTTCCGACATTAATGAATGAATGAATGAATGAATCTTTTAATCACCATACAGTATGTACAATATAAGAGTATATATATATATGCAGAGATTATTGTTGAACAGCCGAGATTGGCGGGAATAAAACCCCAGAGGGCTTGTTATATCCCAAATGCTAATACGTATAATATTATATTGGCAGGAAGTACATATAGAAATATTAAATAATATGATGGTGAATAGACTGAGTCACATTGCTGAGCTCTGATTATAATATAATTTTAAAAAAATGTTGTTTGAGCTCGGTGGCCTAAGTAAATAATAACGATTTTACTTAAAAGAGGAAATTGTCACATGTCTACAGCATTGGAAGTTAGTGCAATGTCAATGAAAGACGAAAAGAAAATTGAATGCACCTTCGAAAATCTTACTGTTAAACAATATACACTGAGGTGTTACATAAGATAGACTTTTAGGCGGGCTTTAAAAAGTGACTGGGATAGACAAGACTTTAAATGCAGAGGCAAGACGTTCCAAATACGCGGAGCCTTCGACTTCGTTGAATAAAATGATAAGTTGGACAGCACTCGTGGCCTATAAAGATTAAGATTGGCTTGACGGGTTGGATAACAGTGGACTTCAGAAAGTTTTGTAAAGTAATTTGAATATTTGATTGGGATGGAGAGAGGATTATTAAAAAATCTGTGGGTAAATGATAATACCAGGTAATCATTTATTTTATTTAGCTGGATGACATTCAGCTGTTTCATTAAGGGATTAGAGTGTGCTTATTTAGTACTGGACGTTATTATACGAATAATTCTTTTTTGCAAGATCACAAGTGGCTTGAGGTGAGTCGGAAAAGTGTTTCCCCAGACCAAGTTACAGTAAGATACATAAGAATAGAACAAGGAATAGTATAGCATAATCAGAGTTTTTCTGTTAAGACAGTTCCGTATGTGGCTGATAACACCAATGTTTCTCGATATTTTAGAGGTGATTTCATCGATAAAAGTCTGCCAGTTCAATTTTTCGTTAAAGTACACACCAAGGAATTTAAAATTAGTGACAGATTCAATTTCGAAACCAGATATTATTACCTTCGGGATATACGTATTTGGGGATCTGTTCGGTTTGAAGAAAATAGATTTTGTTTTCTTCAAATTCAACGAAAGTTTATTGCATGATAACCAATCCTTAAGTTTTTCTAATTCACGTGACATAGTTTCAGCAAGTCTTATAGGATCGGAATCAGATAGGGTAGCACTACTATCATCAGCAAACAGATTAATGTCAAGAACGGATGTGGCCATGGCGATATCATTTATGTATATTAAGAACAGTATGGGGCCTAATATTGATCCTTGAGGAACACCAGTGTTAATAGAATTTAGCGAGGAAAGAGTACCGTTGAAACATACACACTGGGATCGGGAGGAAAGATAGCTGCGGAACCACTTGTTTGTAACACCACGAAAACCATAGTAGTCCAGTTTATGTAGGAGAATTTCGTGGTTGACTGTATCGAATGCTTTAGAAAGATCTAAAAATGTAGAGATACTGAACTGTTTTGATTCCTTAGTAGCAATGAGTTTATCGTACAGAGATAGAACAGCATGGAATGTTGAGTGATTTGATCTGAATCCGAATTGATTTGCACAGATGATCATCTCCTTTTCTAGATAGTTAACCATCCTTAAAACCACAAGTTTTTCAAATATTTTGCTAAAGCATGGTAGGACAGAAATTGGTCGATAGTTTTCAGCTAGAGTTTTGTTGCCAGACTTGTAGACGGGAGTGATTCTAGCAATCTTAAGGTCAGTGGGAACATTTCCATTTTGAAAGGAGAGGGTAATTATGTGCGACATGGGAGTGGAAATTAAGCTCGCTATCGGTTTTATCAGTGACATACGTATATCGTCAATACCAGGCGATCCATTTTCAAGTAAAGATACAATTTCATAGATTTCAGTCGGCGTAGATGGTTCGAATTTGAAATCATTGTTATATGAATTATTTAGATAGGTTTTGAAATCGATCTGAAGCAATTGAGGAGAAATAGTTATTGAAATGTGTGGCAATTACAGTGGGATCCGTTACGTCTCTACCATTAAAACTAAAGACATTCGGGAGAGCGCTGGATTTTTTCCGTCCCAGTAATGCATTAATAATTTTCCAGGTACTCTTAATATCATTATAAGATTCGTTAAATTTCTGTTCATAGTATTTATTCTTAGCTAGTTTAAGTGTATGGTTCAATTTATTTCTATACAGTTTGAATTCGCGGGTTAGGTCATGGTTTTTCTTCGATATATGCAGCTTATATAGTCTATTGTTCTCTTGAATTGATCGGAGTAAAGAGGAGGTAATCCATGGTTTGATTATTTTAACTTTTTGAGTATGTCTACCCTTTATTGTTACTGGAAAACATTCGTTATATATATTATTGAAGGTATCCAAGAAACTGGTCATAGCATTGTTAGCATCGCTGTCGTCCATGACATGCTGCCAATCCACCTCTTTTATTCTATCTTCAAACAGCGCTTTTAAGACAGGGTTTATATTGCGAGATTTGAAACTGGCCTTTGAATGATTGGGTAAGGGTGGAAGAAAATTTGTTGTATGAAATATAGGAAAGTGATCAGTGATATCAGAGAGTAAAATACCAGAACCCAGATCTTCTTCATGAAAGTTTGTGAATATATTATCAATTAGTGTAGCGGAATGAGATTTTACTCTAGTGGGTTTCGTGATTTTGGGGAAAAAGTAAAATGATTTCATAATTTCCATAAACTCTTTGGATGGGCCATGATGACTAGTTTTAAAAAGATCGATATTAAAATCTCCCATAATGATGCATTTCTTATTCTCGGGCTTTAGGCTGTTTAACATAGAAAGTAAATTTAAGTTAAAATTGTCAACATTCTTTCCAGGTGGGCGATAGATAATTCCAATTACGTAGGAATCATTATTATTTTTCACCTCAATAAATAGAGATTCATGTTGTTCTGTTTCGTCTATGAAAGAAAGGTCTTCGCGGATTTTACACTCGTTAAATTCGTCTTTGATATACAGGACTACGCCACCACCTTTTTGTGTGTTTCTTGAGAGGGGAAAGGGTTGATAACCAGGAATTGAATATAATGTTTCAGTGGATGGATCCAGCCAGCTTTCAGATATTCCTATAATGGAAAAATTAAAATTTAAATTATGAATAAGGGCTAAGACTTCACTGAAATGTTTTTTTAGGCTCCTGGCATTAATATGCAGTGTAGAAAGGCATTTCTTGTCGGAGATAGAATTAGAAGTTATAAAAGATTCAAATTGATCTTCAAAATAGTAATTAGACTGGTGCGAGTTGATATTCTCCCAGTGGGAAACTTCACCTTCTGTGTCATCGGTTACATATGTAGAGCTTTCTGGGTAATATAATTGTATTGGGTTGAAACACATATATTCAAAGCCGTCTAAAAGTCTATCATGCTGTGCGTTCAGAGTGGAATCAACATCTATGTCAGCATTGTAAAACGGGAGTTCGCTCAGCGGATTCATGTCTGGTTGATAAAGAATTTACGCGTTGAAGTATATAAATACGTAAGTAATCAATGGGCTGCATAATAGGGTGTTTGGAACCAGCACGGACAGTGTCGAAGGGGCATTCAATTTAAACATATAAGAACTTGTACAAACTTGCAGTTGAGACATTTAAAAATACAGTCGAGAATGTGACAAACCTCAAAACAAAGGAATTTAAAAGAAAGGAGATTAAGAGCTGATGTCAAAGACATAGACTCTTGTGAGAGAGAGAGAAAAGAAATGGTGAGCTTCGCGGGAAATTAATATAACAATGGTATAGAGAACTGCATGCCTAATTAAGAAAAACAAAACAATGACTAGGGCAAGCATTGGTCTTAACACTGTTAACAGCAAGGCAGGACATGAATTGCTGTTACCTGTAAGATTTAGAATAGGGTGATACTATAGTGATTCGGGAGTTGCATAATGTGGATATAGAATGCGCAAAATTTAGGTCAATATATCTACGATCAGTTTTCTAGAACTTATACGGTCAATATGGTCCTGATGAGGGATTGTGGTATAGAGAGTCGAGAAATCCCATGTGGATACATGTCTGTACGGTATATGACCTTTAGCATCAAGTTTTTCCGTATGACATTTTGAGTTTTTCAATATCCACATACATTCAACGCCAGAGTTCTTAGAAATAGTGGCGCAATACCTTTCCCAAAATGCTCTTACCTCCTGAAGGGCCCTCGTCAATGGGGTTGAAAGAAGCTTGGTGGTGCAGCTTCTAGAACCAGCTATGAATCTAGCTTTGTATGGTGATTTATGCATTTTGGGAGTCTAGTATATTTTTGGTATGTCGTTATGATTGGTTGGAAGACAAATACCTCTTTCCCTGAGAAACTTTTTGTGATTGTTAAATAAATCTTCCAGAGTAAATGCAGTTTGGGAGTAAGTAGACGTATTTGATGAAGATATGTCTACACTCAATTCTTTAACCAGCACCTGGTAATAGTAATATTTACATATGAATATTATATTATTCGGAGCTTTGTCTGCTGGTACTATGACGAATTTACTCTGGAGATTTGCTAGAACTTCTTGCGAATTGAGGTTTCTCAGTACTTGTTTTGCTTGGGGAAGAGTACTTCTGTCAATATGGCGGATTGTTTCAACGACCTTGCTCTTGGTGAGGGCCAGCCAATCAGCGAGTACTGTAGGTTCAACTTTTTCTCGCTTAGACCAATCAATAACGTACTGTTCTAATGCAGACATCTGGTCGGCCTTCAGATTTATTCTTCTTGGCTCTCTAAATTTAGGTCCTTTCATCAGGAGTAATTTCAGATCCTTATCACTCACCACATCAAGGTCACCAGTCACAATATGTTTGCATGGTGTATAGATAAAGTTCGACAATTCACAATCACAACTAAAGCCTCCTGACGTGTATAAGTTCCAGTCAAACTCCTTGACAGCATTGAAGTAATTGAATATTTTGGTGGCTATAGATTTAGTATACTTATATGAAATGCAAGGAGGTTCTGTGAACTTGAAATAGTTTGGTACAGCGTTGCATACCTCTGGATCATTCAGGATTCCAGGTAAATTAATGATGTCCAGTCCCTTATCTAAGTAGTTTAGTTTCAAGAAAAGCCGATCTTGAGATGTTTCGATAATGTTCATTGGACGATACAACCGAAAATACGTTATATCTTGACATACTTTACTGATTTTTGATGGTATTATATTTCCTGAAGACACAGATTGTTGTGCATCTCTGGCTATTTGATTTAAAGCTTTCAGAGGTAACGCATACAGAACTGTACGTAAGCTATGTATACTATTGGGTGCGTTAGTTAAACCCACTAAGTAATTTAAAGTGATATGATCGTGAATCATCGAACTATTAAACTTTCGCCAACCATGGCTGCGTTGTCTCCGTTGATGGGATTTAAATAGTTGAGTAATGTTGGATATATTTGAACGGCGGTTTGTAGCATTGCCGAACCCACTGACATTATCATTTAAACCAAACGGAAACACTGACCCAAGTTCTAGCATCCAGAATAATTCCCGATCTCGGATTTTTCTCTCAGATCCAAAGGGGGAATCCTTAGTAGATGGATAGACGACTTCTATGATCTGAATACTAAAGTTATCCCAGCCAGGGTCGGGTCCAGAAAAATGTCTACCTATAAGCAATTGCTTTTTCCTAACGGATTTTCTATGACCGTTCACCCTAAGATGGAGTTTTTGGGTGATCTTGCCAACCAGCATTTAAAATACACAAAGAATTATTTGATATAAAATTTTCAAGAATTTTACCTTTACAATTGTCTTCATTATACCGGAGGATATTACGACCGTTAAAATCACCCATTATTAAACAAGGTTTCGGAAGCTTATCGTAAAGATCCTGAAGTTCACTACCAGAAGAAGGTACGTACACTGTGCATAACGTGAAAACAAAATTCAAGGTAATACGATCTGCTACAGCTTGTAAATCTGTCACTAAATCAACACCCATTTTGATCAACATTGAACAGCCGCCTGTAGCTTTTCCATGTTCGCCTAAAGTGTAGGAATGGTAAGGTGGTTATTGGCGAAATTTTAATTTATTTTTATCTGCTTTCTTCAGAAAGGTCTCGTTGAAACAAAAAGCGGATGGTTCATAATCTTGAGTTTGAGTCCACTCAGATTTGGCCAAACTCCTCTGCAATTCCACTGAATGATAGTTGGTGACTGCGCCATTTTTAGCCTGTATAAAGAAATGCAATACAAGGTTATGGTCAACTTATCGAAGGTCGTTTTATTTTATTTTTGGCCTTTTTTTCCAGTAGTTCTCTCTCTTCTTTTTTATTTTTCCTCTTATCAACATCTCTCCGTCTCTCTTGTCCCAGCAAGTCCTTCGACCTTTGATTCAAGGAAGTCTCGCCTTTCAATGGACGTTCATTACAATCAACAAACTATTCATCAGAGAGCATAGTTGAATAGTCAGCCGGAGTGGAGGTAGCATCGACTATTTTAGGTTCCTTGCCGGTTTCGATATCTAAGGTTTTCTCCTTTTTCTGATTCGGGTGGCTTTATTACTACAAGACTGTTGATTACTTTCATGATCTGTGAATCCATTCATTATTTCCTCATTTGGTGTAAAGTTTAAAGCTACACCAGAGTGAATAGGATTAACAAACGAATCAACAGACTGCACAGGTGCATCCTGATCTGACACACGACCAGTATCCGGTAAGTTGTCAGTCTTCTATTCAGATGAGGTAACATCTCCAGGAGTCAATACGATGTCAACACTTTCAGTATGATCAGACTTCTGATCACCTGGCTCGGCATCCACACCACCGCAAACCTCACTATCTCTGACATCCTCATCCTTCGAACCACAATCTTACTCCATCTCGTCAGAGAGAGACACGTAGTGGTTTGAGGTTTTCTCGATCTCTTTTGTGGTTTTCTCGTTCCCCCCGGCGGAGTCTATCCTCTGGTTACAACACATATAAGGGAAGTGGGAAGAGGTGCCGACATACTGACTGCGTCATATGACTTCACAGAATAGTCTTCTGGTAAACCTATTCTAAAGCACATACCAATAATCTAACGATTCGTGATATGTGTTGTTGACATGACCGATGTTGTTTGTTTTTCCTTTGATGGCCTTGCCATCAGGACCTACAGTCTTCCATACCCCTACTGTTCTACTTTGAGGATCTTCAGTTGACAGATGTTTTTTCTGCCTGAGAGCCTCGGCATAAAGTTCTTTTCGAACTTCTGTGAGGAGAACAGGGCGAGGACTTCTGTGAGAGGGACATGACGAGGACCCAAGGAATCATTTCTTTCATTGTTAGTCACGGTATCTCTTGGTACCTTTTTGGCCTTTGGACAGATTTTTTTATATTTTAAAGGACACTTCGAGTTCATGTGATCTTCTGATCCACAAGTATAACATGTTTTCACTTGGCCTTTATATTAAACAGGAAGCCTCATACTTCCAACTAAAATAGAAGAAGGAAGTGTACGTTTGAAACTCGACATCCAAATTCTTCGAACTCCTGTCTCAAACTCTGTAACAAACGAATATAACTTTTTCTATGGAGAGAACATCACCATAGAACTCAAATGTAGTTTTAATCGTAGAATCTGGGAATTCGTACGGTCCTTTCATCTTTACAAGCAATTTCCTTGGTTCTATTTCCTCAAAATTACCACGGTGATCTCCAACGCGAATGCCTTCCAGCATTAGGCGAATTTTAGGAATTTAATTTGCTAGTGTGACGTTCCACAGGGTACTTGATACCTGTACCAGACCTGTAAGGACTGACCTTCCTGGTCCAACAGTGTCTTTATGCCGGTGCTAGAGACCGTGTGGTCGTGTCATCCAAGTTGCCGCATGAACAGGTACAATAAAAGCGTACCTGAGATACAACACCTATCACGAATCGTTAGATTCTTGGTATGTGCTTTAGAATATGTTAACCAGAAGACTATACTGTGAAGTGATGTGGCTCTGTCAGTATGTCGGCACCTCTTCCCACTTCTCTTACATGCGTTATAATTTCAATGCGTGGTATATATCAATCGCATTAGCGTTCTGTAAGCCTAGGAGTTTTAGGCTCAGTGGTCTGTCAAACTTTCTAAACGCCATAGTAAAAACAATTCAAAGTTTCACTTGGGAGTCTAACTACAACTACAAAGAGTGAAACGCACACACCTCAACAGCGTGCTCTCCCACCGAGTACACATTGACTACCCCCGAAGGAGCCTCAACCCAAAAGTGTATACTACAACCGGTAGATACTTCATGTTGGAAGCATGAATCTTTGTGCAGCTGAAAAGGCTCTAGTCTAGACACATTGTTGTCCCCAGGCTTGGCTATTGTAGGCATTGTCTGGTGATTCTTACATGGAGACTGAACCCTACAAACAGTGTCAATAAACAATACACTCTTCCCAAGAGAACCCCAGGTCTAGGCAGAACAATAGGCCAGCTCTTGGTCTTGCGAGTTGCCTGGCAACACCACGGGACAATAGAACAGGGAACAAAGACTAGCGCAAACTTGTATTCTGAGGGTTAGGCCTACAACGCACAGCCATATACCATCACTATGTACATGTATATAGCCCACCTCAATAAACACAAATATTATGTGCAAATCGACCTAAGCCGAACCGAACGAAAAACGAACCAACTACAAACTAAACCAGACCAACTAGGAAATATATACACCAGCAGAATACGAAATATTTACAGACAGCGAACAAACAGAGAAAAGAAGACAGACAGAAAACAATCCGCCGACCCTCTCAGTCACAAAGACGGAGAAGGTAGTAATGGCAGATCACTGCCCTCCCAAAGCGGACCGAACCGACAAAGATGAAAAACGTCCTAAACAGCAAAAAACATGAGAAGATGTTTACCTTCTAGAAACTTTTTCTGCCAGAGGGTACTTTGGTACGAGGTCATTTTCTCATGTTTATGGAGATATCGGTGCCGAGAGAGAGAGAGAGAGAATTAAGGTTTAACCTCGCTTTCAATAATATTTCAGTTATATAGCGACGATCAAACAAAATTCTAAGTATTCAAGTTAATAAACATACACGAGTTAAAACTTATGCAACAAACCGATTTCTCTCAAGTAACATACAGTCTTCTTTCACGCGACCGAATGGATCTTCTAAAGTAGCTGTTCCATAAAAAGAATCTCTTACAATCTTAAAATCTGTACAGTCGATAAGAATATATGTCCCTGTGAGATATTCCTGGCATGGAATACACCTTGCGATTAGCTCTTTTTTTTTAGTAAATGTTCGTGAGTTAATCGTGTAAGGCCGATTCTACATCGCCTGACCATGGCTTGATCGAAACGTGATATTATGTTCCACCATTTGTGGGTTCTTCAAGCCTAGTGGAGACGAGTATATTGCGTTCACTATAAAATGAACAAAATACGATAATCAGCTTCATCAAAAACCTGACGATCAGCCCCATATCGGAAGTTTGTAATATCAAAACGGTTGTACTTGAATGTATGTTTGCGTCCTTGGCAAAACAGTTTATAATATGCCACGTACATTCACTGGAACATACCAGCGAGGTCACGTGGCATATTATACACTGTTCTGCATGGTAGTTTTGGCAATTTGTGTCACTCACATCGATCAAAACAAAAAGTTTCAAGCAATGGATTGAGTTATCCCCACCTCTCACATGAGGCATACAAGAAATAATATAACAAGTCCGTTCGAATCTTCAAGATTTCACTTTATTCGGCCTTTTTGGCTCAAGTGCTTATAAAACTCGTCTTGAATGATGCCTTCTGTTTCCTCGTCTGGTTCCTGTCTGTTAAGATGGACAGCAAGTGAAACCAGCCGCGGAATGGAATTGAATATAATGGAACCCAGGATCATTGCATTCGAGAGGCGATCCTGTTCTGTATACAGCAAGATTGTAAACACCGAGATAATCAATCACTGGACAACGGTAGATCCTGCACGTACCAACTGACCGTACTCCACAAACCTTGTTCACCGAAGGTATACTCAGAGCTTCAGCGCAGTTGACGCTCTGAAATTAAATTATGTTAGAATTGCTAATTAAATTTTCAATTTGAATTAATATCGAAAAAAGCGATTAAAGGTGATGGCTCTAACTTATCACCTTTAAGGGGGTGATAGTTATCACCATTTTCTGGCTGTGTACCAAAAACCACTGATTAAATGGACCCATGATGAATCCAGAAGAACATCAAAGTGAACTTGGATATTAATTAAGAAATAAAGACCAAGGAAATGGTTTTAAAATTCCCAGTTAAACAGGAGTTGGCACGAGTTAGACCTGAGGCCGAATGCCGACGGAGGAATCGTGTTAGTAACGCCCTTTACACTTCAACGAATCTGGGGGTAATAAACATCCTTTTCTTACATTATAAAGCTACCATTAATCTTTTAAAGAATGATATATTTTTCATTTATTCATAATCAAATCGTTGACAAAATATCCTGCCTCCATTGAGTTTCATAATAATTTACACAGTACGTTCAGCAATATCATTAATCAATTGCTCTTCAATTCAGAACACCAGAGTTTTCGTTACTCCGGAGGACGCGGATTTTGCATACTTTTGAAATCGTGGCTCTGGAACTGCGATGTGTGGTAGTATATACGTGGTTAACTGGTAAATTTGGACCCAACTCCAACGATCTATATTTCGATCCGGGTATACAAATGGCTCCACTTCCTACATCTGGCCACAGCAAACATAGTTGCAAATCGATGGAGAGTAAATTAGGCGCTAACTCGCTATATTTAGTGTCCGCGAACAAAGTTGGTTGACACTACGTTAGCCACTGTTTATCGGAAATTCAATACCACTTTCGCTACAAAATTGGAGCGATATGCAAGAGGTGGGGAAAATTGACGACGTATGGCGACTAAAAAGCAACCATATTGCTCTACAGGAAAGCTGTACCAGAAATGCGAGGCAACTGATTGGTGGTCGTTTGGCACCTCACATTCAGACCGAGAATACGGTGGATTCTCGGACGTAGCCTTAGTATCCCAACCGAGCGTTTATTGCAGTTGTTCATGTGAAGACCATGAAGTATCTACACAGCCTCTAGCACCGGCTTAAACGAAATTAGATACGCTAGCTCGGGAGCTGTGATGACAGATCAGCTCAAATAGATAACTGATCTGACGTTTAATAACAGATGAGCATCTGTTGGAATAAACGATTCAACATGGGGTAAACTTGATAAATGCAAGAATACCCAGAAAAACTAACCTGCAATGCCCGTCGCTGTACGGCTTAAATTCTATAATACGTACGGCTCTAATACTACAGCATTGAGCACGGAGTGGAGGTATGTTCGGACACGATTTCGCTTTCCAAAATGGCTTCAATATGATTGTAGGATTATGATATCCTCGTGCAGAAAATACCATTGATAGACTTGATGTTTGTCATCGCCTTTCGATGTTATCGTGCCTAGTTCTGGTTCGTCTGACTATGGCATGGGTCTTTGTCAACCCAACTGAGAAGTTGTGTTATTTAACAGGATCCGGTTTCCGAAACGCATTCGAAGCCTCAGGATCTCTACATTTCTCCCCGTATGCGGTGTTTGTCCGGAAAATATGGGTTTCCTGTATTGACTGCTAATTGGCCATCACACCGTGCCATCTCCAAATGGCCACCGATTTCCGTTGACACCAGCAACATATATGAAGTCCTTGCAATAAAATTTTTACATTTTTCATCTTCTGGTGACAACAAAATGCAATGTTTTGGCTCAATAAAATCAAATGCTTCAATTGTTGACATTCCCTGTCATATACAGATATGAGCTATCTGCATACTTGAGTGGAATATCAACAGCTTAGTCCCACCAACAACTCCCCCTCCAAGTCTTCTTCGTCAGTGGTTTGATGAATATCATGTCACAAAGCTAAGTTCAGCTCAGCACTTTGAAATCTTTCCATCAATGATTGAAGGAAATGGCGATAAAAGCGCCATTGAATTTCACCTGACGTGTCAAAAAACTTGTCATATCGACGAGGAGTTTCATACTCACGATGATTATGCTGGTAGCCTGCGTAGGCCTTTCTTGTTTGAAGACATCCGCTTGAGCTGTATTCTCTCCACATGCCTCGTAATAGAACACTCTGACACCCGGTACATCTCCAGGCGATATGTGCCCAAAGATCTTCAGCTGGCCAAGGACGGATGGAAGCATTCCCATCGCCATAACCGATAACAACAGATTTGCAAACATGGTGATATCTGAGAGAGAGCGAGAGAGAGAATTAAGGCTTAACGTTGCGTTCAACAATATTTCAGCTATATAGAGACGATCAATCAAAATTCTAAGTATTCAAGTTACTAACTCCGTAAAGTAACACATTTAAACATACCCACCTTAAAACTTATGCAATAAACCGATTTCTCTCAAATGATACACAGTCCTCTCTCACTCGAAAGAAAAGTTCTTGTGAAGTAGCTGCTCGATACAAATAATCTGATTTTCTGGCAGTTGAGATACCACTGCACATCACCAGGTGAGCTGGCGTTTTGGTCTAGTCTAAATAACTCGACTAATACACCTTTTCACGAAATAGGGGATTTAAATGTTATGTCGTATTCATAACGCAATCGAAATAGAGATATTGTGTACATATGTTTCCTCTTGTCGTAAAATTAAGAACAAATATTTTTAGGACATTCATGTTTTTAGATTTCTGCCGCCCCACTTATAGGCCAAAATGCCGCCTTATTGTACCATCTCGTTTATATATATCGCTCTCAGTGAAGCAAGTTACGATACGAACACAATCTGGGAATATACTCTTACCTTGATCAGCGTGATATTTGTTAATACGTCAAGCCACACAAACGCCGAAAAGCAAACTATCTATGTATATTTTCAAACAACCTTTTATATATTTGACGTCAGGATAACTGCAAGTATATTTATTTTGTATAACAATTAGATTCTTGGAAGTCAACTGCCTTCTTATCGCCTCTTTTCTGGTTAAAAGCTCATACCCCGAGGAAGCATGAGCTCAGCAGATATTCTGTTGCAGGCACGCCATCATCACATCAACTATATGTACTTCAACTCCAACGTGTTCAAACTTTTGAAAGCCCAGATATTTCCAGTCCTGCAACAGACGTGTCCTAACAGATTAATCAGCTGAACGAAGGACAGTTAGTTATTCATAAAATTGTTGTTGGTGTAGAATTATTCCCCCGCCTCAGTATGAGACAAAGTATGCGACAAGATTTATTAGTTCCTAGATTTGACCGTCCGCTTCCCATGCTTGGACCTGGGCCGGACTGGGTGCTGGTCAAGGCATAATCCGAACTAGGTTAAACACAATGAAGGGACACTCTTTCATTGTCAGAATAATATGGTCATGGGACGAAACGAAACGTTTTACGAATGACCATATATTCTTCGCAGTGAATTGTCGCCTAATTTAATGTTAGCATACATTTGATGTTACAAACTGATGTGATATTTGGGATATTGTTCATCCACACTAAGACAGGCGGGTGGTTGAGTGGGTTCAGGTTCAGGTTCGCATTTTGCCGAGAAGCAACAGGAACTTGATAATGTGATGTCTAGCACTGTAATATCACTTGTCTTTATTGCACCATGTAATCGTCCTGTCTGTGTCTTGTGTGCTGTCCTCAGTGTTTTATAGGGTGGATGGAGGGTGACTGGTTTCATGCTGCTTCAAAGATTTCTTCTTTGAAATAGCAGGAACGCAACTTGGCTGGGTGGTGCTTAGTTAGTTCGTCGCCATATAGGTGAATATTGTTCAAAGCGATGTAAAATTCTATTCACTCATTGATAGCAATATATGGTGTAATACACCACTTGACTACCTGTATATCCACTTGACTGCATGGGATCGTTTTGAACACCTTTCCCATGATCAGCCACTTTTATGCCATAAAGTTTCTGGGCAGCATAGTCCGAGTGGTATATTCTTCTGAATGTTTACTATTGCAATGGATTGGCGAGAGAGAGAAAGAGAATCAAGATTTAACTTCGCGTTCAGCAATATTTTAGTCATATAGCGACGATCAAACAAAATTATAAGCATTCAATTCAACAACTCGGTAAACTAAAGTGTTAAAGCAGGTACAAACATTAAAATTTGTACAAAAAAACAATCTCCCTCAAATAAAAGAGAGAGAGAATTAAGGTTTAACGTCGCATTCAGCAATATTTCAGCTTTTTAGCGACGATCAAACAAAATCCTAAGTATTCAATTTAACAACTCAGTAAACTAATGCGTTAAAACAAGTACAAACATTAAAATTTGTACAACAAACCAATCTCTCTCAAATAATCTAAAATACCATCCCCTTTTTCTCGGCTAAAAAGATCTTCCAGCGTAGTTGCTCGATAAAAAGTATCTCTTACAATCTTAAAATCTATGCAGTCTATGAGAATATGTTTCACCGTGAGATCTTCATAACATGGAATACACCTTGGGACCGGCTCCTGTTTTAGTAAATTTTCGTAGGTTAATCGTGTTTGACCTATCCTACATCGTCTAATCATGGCCTGATCGAAACGTTTCTGAAAGTTCGGATGCGTATAACCAACAGTAACCCGTGAAGTTTGTTATTATCCATAGTATCCCATACAAATTGAAACAGCTTTCTTACATAAGCGCAGATAGATGGTCTGAAATCGCTGTATGGGATTCCAACAGGATCAACATCTTCATCTAGAGCTGCCTTCGCCAATCTATCAGTTTCAGTATTGCATTTGATGTCAACGTGACTAGGCACCCAACAAAACACAATATCTATCTGTTGATCAAATCTAGTATCATATAATTGTAGAATTTTCAAGATCGAGGGATGAGTTGAATTTTCACTTTTAATCGCTTTATGCATGATAGTGAATCCGAGAATATGACACTTTTTCCTTCTAGTGGATCCAATATCTTCTAATTACAAGCGTTTGGTCCGTCATTCATAATTCAGCCGTCGTCCATTAGAGAATATCCGCGTCCATCATCCAAAGATCTATTCCATATAACAGTAGTAGCACCAAATTCAAAAAGACAATCATAGTAAAGATGATAATAGAGCTTTTGCTTCTGCAGTAAATATGGCACTTTTACCTGGTAACCGACAGGTTTTAGTTTTGGAACTAAAGATACTAGCTCATGCTACTCTCTAACCATCTTTAGTACCATCGGTGTAAATAGCCTGATGTGATCTGTATTTTTCTCTCAGTAGACCAAATTCTTGTGTATACACGAGCTGGCTAGTGTCTGCCTTCTTATATTTCGTCAGTGAAATATCTACTTCTGGTTTGGCTAACTGCCATGGTGGAGTTGGCAAGAGCTCGTTTGGTAAAATTTGACAAATTTTAATACCAGCTGCTACAATGTGTGGTTTCATACGGATTCCAAGAGGTGGAATAATCGAGGGTTTCTTTAAATCGAAATCTGCACGCTGAGTGTTGAAAACACAGTTATATGCAGGATTCGAGAGGTTCGAACGCAGTGTTGTGATATATTGCAGCGATAGTTTAATCCTTCGAAGTTCTAAAGGAAATTCATCCGCTTCGACATACAAGCTTTCTTTGGGTTACAAGCGTCTAGTCCGTCATTCATAATCCAGCCGTCGCCCATTAGATGTTCTGAGCGCACCGAGGCAACGTCTTATTCCTTGATGGATAATAGGATCTAGCTTTGCCAAGTTTGACTTGCTTGCACCATTGTAAACAATAGAACCATAATCGAGTTTGGAACGAACAAGTGATCGATATAAATGGAGAAGAGTTTGCTGATCTCCTCCCCACTTATAGCTGGCAACTACTTTCAACAAATCTAGAGCTTTCGTGCATTTAGCTTTTAAGCAATTTATATGTGATTTGAATGTTAGTCGTTGGTCAAACAATATGCCTAGGAATTTGACCTCTTTTACCACTTTGATTTCAGTTCCCTCTAATGTAAGTTCTGGATCTTTGTGCTGGAAATATTTTCTGCAAAAGTGTATACAATTTGTCTTAGCTCTGGAGAATTTGAAGCCGTTTTCTGGAGACCATTTCTTAATTCTGTTCAGAGAAAATTGTAATGTTCTCTCTATATTGTGTATACTTTTCCCACTACACGATATGTTGAAATCGTCTACAAAAAGTGAACCATCAATTGATTTATTCAGAACTGCAGCCATGATCTTGATACTAAGCAGATTAGTAGACAAAATACTGCCCTGTGGTATACCTTGGTCTTGATCAAAATGATTTTTGTACCCAAACGAATTTGGAATTGTCTATCATTCAAAAAGTTGGAAATGAAAACGGGTAAACGGCCTTTTAATCCCATATTTTGAAGATCTTTCAGAATCCCGTATTTCCATGTAGTATCATAGGCTTTTTCTCAATCAAAAAAGATAGAAACCACATGTTCGTTCTTAGCGAAAGCATTCTTAGACAGGTCCCAACCGAGAAAAAACTTACATTTTTTTCTGTCAAAGTTTTCTCAGTGGTTCCGTCATCCCTGACTTATGCCCTTTCAATTTAGCTGAGGGAGCCACCCTGGATTTGGCTTCAAATCCAATATGGCGGTCAAAATCCAAAATGGCCGCCAATATCCATAGAAGCTCACAATTTCCTGCTCGAAAATCAATTTTCTAGTCAAGTTCAAGTTTTTTCAAGTTTATTTCTAGTCCTACGTATGGTATGAATAATTAGTCAATTTTGGAATGATTTGTAATTAGTCTGAAAATTCTATATGGCCGCCAAAATCCAAAATGGTGGCCAATGTCCATTGAATCACACATTTTCCTGCCATAATATGTAGAGATGGACCATCCTTGGTCCGAATGCGTCCTGTGGGATGTCATCTTGTAGCTCTCGGGGTGTAGACCCCGATTTGAGGGATTCCATGTCATCTGTGACGTCATCAGTACGAGTAGTAGCGAAAGCGGGCAGCTTGGGGGTGAGTGGGGTTGTGTTTGGGGTAAAGATGGATCATCCTTGGTCCGAATGTGTGGTGTGGGGAGTCATGTTGTAGCTCTCGGGGTGTAGACCACGACTTGAGGTTTTTCCATGTCATCTGTGACGTCATCAGTACGAGTAGTAGAGAAAACGGGAGTTTCGGAGGTGCAATGGAGTGCCTTTGGAGTAGATGACGGCCATTTTTTCCATCCAGCTAACTCAGTTACCAGTGAGTGTGAGTGTATGCGCGCATGTGTGTGAGTGAGTGTGAGTGAGTGAGTGAGGCATGTACAACGCTCTTGAGGCGTCCACAACGCCCGTCAACGCATGGACGCACTAACGACGGTGAGTGAGTAAGTGGGATCCGACTGGACTAATGTTTCGTCTGTTTTCATTATTTTGCGCATGTGCAGTCTGACCGTAGTATAGAAAGCAGGCATTTTGGGGATTCGTGGAGGTTTGTTGAGTGCTTGAGGGACCATCCCTGGTCAGATGGACCGTGTGGGGTCTCAGTGTGAAGCTCTCGTCGATCAGACTGGCTTGTTTTCATTGGAAGTCGCGCCAATCTGCGCATGCGCATTTGGGGTGTAGTAAGTAAAGTGGTCATTTTCGGAGGTGCGTGGGGGATGTTGAATGATGAGGGACAATTCTTGGTCCGAATGCCTATTGTGAGGTGTCAAAGTGAAGCTTTCATGGTGTAGATCATGACTTGAGGGGTGTCCCTGTCATTTGTGACGCCATTCTTGACGTCAACATTAGGAGTAGTAGCCAAAGTGAGAATTTTTGGGGTGTGAAGTAAGGTGTTTGGCGTAGAGAGGGACCATGTTTGGTCCAAATTGCCCGGTTGGGGTGTCCTAGTGAAGCTTTCGTGGGGTAGAGTCAGACTGGCATGTTTTTTTATTGAAAATCGCGCGTGGGGATATGGGGATGTGTTTGAGCAATTAAGGGACCATTCTTGGTCCGAATGCGTCGTGTGAGGTGTCAAAGCAAAGCTTTCGTGATGTGGACCACGACTTGAGGGATATGCGGGTCATCTGTGACGTCATTACTGACGTCCTCAGTAGGAGTTGTAGCCAAAGTGTATATTTTTGGGGTGTGAAAGACGGTGTTTGGGGTAGAAATGGACCATCCGTAGTCCGAATGCGTCGTGTGAGGTGTCATCTTGTAGCAACACCCACGAAAGACAAGCTCAATGTTTCAACGCCCTGGTGAATTATCCCTGAAGCCCGGTGCGCCTATACGTAGCTCTACGAGTGAACTGCTGCACTAAGTTCAGTAACGCCTGCCTCGTCCCCCGTGGACGAACCCACACTACCATTTGCAGTTGCCAATTCAGCCCACCCATCTAAACCACGTCTAACAGGACAACAACGGCTTATGTGGCCGGGTTTACGGCACGAGTAACAGAGTAGCGGTGAACGAAAGGGCCGCGATAACCGACGGTGAGAGGACATTTTATTTATCCCTTCCCCCTCTGCCTTACAAGCATCAGGAAAAGTCTCTCTCCCTGAATCAACGTTAACCGTCCTACATGTGGCTGTCTGAAAATCCAACTCTCTCAGATTATATCGTGGAGTTCACATATCTCAAGGCTTCCGAGATTGTTGTCGGACTCTTTTCCATAGCAAATCTCACAGCTTGTATTTCTCTACACCCCCTAAGAAAATGTTCCACCGCTACTGACTCAATAATCTTTTCCGGTGCATTCGGATCCCTTGCCAACCTAGCGCATCTAAAAAAGCAAACGCTGCCTAACTACACGCGGAGGTTCCCTACTGTTATAATGGCATTCCATTGCTTTGAGGAGCATATCAAACGAGGTTTTGACTGCCTCCGATTGATAGTTGTAAAACACCATGGCATCTCCATAAATACAGTCTGTTAATTTCTTAAGACGCTGATCTTTGTTCCACTTTCTACTTTCAGCTTACAACTCAAATTTAACCCTAAATGGAACCCAGTCCCCTCTGGTTCCTGAAAACACTAAAGTCTTGGGAAGCCGGGGACTCTGGCTACGGTAGCGTTCTCGGGATACATGTCGTTCGGTTGATCTCGATCTGGACGAGCATTCGCTACATTTACTAGGAGAGGCCTCAACCTCCCCCTCGGTATCAGTAGCGGACACATCGGCCAGATTTCCATTATCTATATCCCCTTGGAGATATTGCCCCCCTACCCTAGCAGTGTCTAAAAACAATCCATTCCTATTTACTGGGCATTGGAAGTTCGGCGCTGAAGTGTGGCCACTGGGCGGTAACTGATGGAATACATTATTTACATCCCTAGTGTCGTCTGGAAACGCCAGACCAGCGTCCAGTCCTGTTGTTCCATTTAGATCTAGTGGACATGGAGGGGGGCGGGGGATCGGGAAGTGCAGCTGATACATTCATTTGATCATGGAGTTCATTCTGTTGAACAGGGGCTGCATTCAATTGATTTGGAGTCTCTCCCCCACCCTCAACCAATTGTTCAGGTCTATTATTCACAACAACATGTATTGGGTCTGCCTGACCAGCGTCCCCCGTTGTCTGTCCCGACGTCGCATGTGATGAAATCTCTGACCCGTCCCTGCTTGGAGCACTAAGCAATGCAACAACAGTCCTCATATCTAAACCCACTTGCTCCATCTTACCATCAACTTGCTCCACCTTACCATCAACTTGCTCCACCTTACCATCAACTTGACCTATTTCTTGACCTAATTGTTGACCTTGTACCACTATTTTCTCATCCAACTGGCCTAACTGAAGCTCGTATGCCTTGACATCGTCATGCAACTGGCCCATTTCTACATCCAATGCATCTACTTGAGCCGTTATTTCAACTTTCCATGATCCAATGATTTCTACTAAACGACGATCAACTAAAGCATTAATGTATTCCGGACTTCCCGACAAGTCTAAACCTATTACCTGCCCCTCTAGCACTAGATCGGCTATATGCCCGGCACTAAACTGAGTCGCCTGCATAAAATGCTTAAAACTAAGCAACCTGCCCTCTTCCTGCAAGGCTACCACACGTGCACTTCGACTACTCCCCACCCCTTTCATTTTTTGCAGTGCTTCCTCTGTAGCCACTGACACATCAATGGGCCCTAAATATGCCATGTTAACAAAAGTGGAATGATTTGAAAACAAGTCAAAAGAATAAGCAATACCAAATCAAAATCTAATCAAATAACTTCAAATCTATCAAAGACTTTCAGTGAGATTCCTCTCCAGAAACTCACTGAAACAAATGAAAGACAGCCCACATTGGTATGTCCGCTACAAAACACAAATTTGACACCAAAAATAAATAGCAGTGTTAACTCCTCATACTCAGTGAATGAAAAAACGAAAAAAATGTGCATGCTCAAGTTCAAAATAATGAAACATTTAAATGAACCTAATGCACGCGCGTTACCGCAGTCAACACGTTCTAATGTGCCTATTCAACTATACCTATTAGAAAAAAAGAAAAAGAACAAGACCCATCTCTAGGACAAGTGCAACACGCGTTACCTCACAGTCAACGCGTTGTTGCAACTTCTCTGTTAATCTTGCACTATTTCAATTTACGACTAATTATGAATAGGGCACTAAAGAAACCCAGGGTGGGTCTGGGGGAGAAAAAAAAACAATTATCGAATTATCAATTGTGCCCGGAAAACAAAGTCAGGCCACCTGTGTTCAACATAAATAAGACTTAAATTAACACTGTTTCCCGTGCCTGGAGGCATACAACACAGAATACAAACTGGATTTTAGACTCGACCACATCGAGGAGTTAATAACTCCGAGTTCAAATACAAACAGGAAATAGTCTGTCTCGAGATGGTAAACTGCATCCAAACTTTAACTCACTCGCTCAACAATGAACAACCTTCAGTCTATCATTCAGACCCCTCAAGGATGAACATAGTCCCATTCAATTAAATTTCAAACAATAGCATAATTTCCTGAACTGATCCAAGAAAAGGGAGAAAACAGACAGGATATACAAATCATTAACTCAATTGAAGGAAGGATGATTACTATTATCGCAGTGACAACACCATGGTGTCGACATGAATTTGGCTCGCATGACTGACAATACCCCAAACTATCAACTGAGCAATCGCAAACCTGTATTGGACAACCAAAATGTAGGCAATATATATCTGTATTAATCCAGAAAATCGACACGATGAGCGATTTTTTAGCCGACCAATTGACAGCCGACAAATTCGAATATCACGAACACCACGACATAAATGGAACTATACAAATTAGGGGCAACCGTTCAAAAAATATATATATATATATCTTGAAACACAAAGAAAAAACGGGTTTCCCTTTTATCAGGATGGGAAAAACGTTAGCAGAAAACAAAGTCACATTGACCCGCGAACAATCTGAGCATTTACTATTACCGCACAATTGTATTCCATCTACAAATTTCTCATAACGGTCGGCAAAATCTTCAATCTCAATCCAGAGACCCACAGATACTAACACATAGCAGAAATCTCACACAAAAGTCAATCTCAGAAACAATACAATTCAATCATACAGAAGCACATAGACAACATCACACAGCAACAACTGGAGTGACAATGGACAAAAACTTCCATAAAAATTTGAATCTACTCGATATCCTAGCTCTATATCATAACCCAGTAAAAATATTTGAAAGTGTATAACCCTGCCACGCTCAAATCGCATTCAATAAACAACTGAGTCAATTTATCCGGCTCTTACCAACCCATTGGCCACGAACGGTCAAAATGCCACTACTAATAACACATCGCGTTTATCACAGGACCATACTACTGTATATACGGCGACACCAAATAAATAAATAGGATAAATACACTATTCCCAAGAAATGTTGACTAGTTGTACTGGCTATACCACAAATATATCTAACAGCACGCACCAAATTGAACACTAATTTGCCAACGAAGAGCGGCAAAACGAGCAACTGCTATATCACAACTGCTATTTATCGACAGTGCCGAATGTATTACCACCTTGGCCTTACTAATAACACAGCGCGTCTATCGCAGGGCAATAATACCGGTACTGTATATACAGCGACACCAAGTTTATTGAATGCATTTACCGATACACTATTTACAAGAAATGCTAGCGAGCCCAGCCGGCTATATACCAGAAAAATATTTGATAGCATGGGCTGAACTGAACACACGACTAGTTTCATAACGAAAGGGGGGAAAACGCCTAACCGACCTCTATATCACCCAGACCGGTGTGGTCATAATATTGTCAAATTTCACTATCGCGTAGCTAGTCTATCAGCCGAGACAAAGAAAAACCTGTGCTCAATCAATTGTCTATTCAATGGACAACCTGTCAGCCGTGAAAGAGTTTAGACAGAATTGTCTACTAGAATAGCCCACGTCAGGATGACCGACTCCCGGTAAAACAATTCTACATACAATCAACCTGTGCAAAGCCGGCCAAAAAAAACCCAAACAAACAGGGAAGGTGGGGTACGCGAAGAGAGAAAGACAAATGACCGACTTCCACCCCGCGCTTGTTTACCGGAAATTTTCCAGTCTTCCAGGCATAAATTGGTTCTCAACAGTAAAAAAAAAATCTTTCACTTTGACGCCAGTTGTCGTAGAGAGGTGTGCCCCGCCTAGCAACACCCAGAACGATATAGAGCTAAAATATCCCCCATTAAAATCTTCCCTCCATTCCAACCCGAATTCTTAATGTACGTCTTATGTCTATGAAATCCCACACTCATCTGGCAATCTCAGAGCATGCACGAAGATTCCCGAAGTTCAAGCTTCGGGCCAAAACCGGTTTGAGTGGGTTCGGAGGAATTAGCCAGGACGAATTAGCCCGGATCCTGGCATATAAGGGATCAACAGCTCTGAGCGTAAAGCTACCTCTGCAACAAGTCTTTGAAAATCTTCGTGTAGTTTCAGATCACTAGTGTTAGAGGATTTCATAGTAGTTTAACCAAGATATCTTTCAGTGGCAAGACATTACATGCCTAGATTACAAGTTACATCAAAACATCACAAGTAACTTTGCACCTCTTATCTAACCTTCACTTGCTGTATGAAGAAACTACTAAAGCAATGTACTGTCTTCAGAAGAAATGTAGACACCTAGATTTGCCGATGGACTGTATTATCCAATTGTTTGGGGGAGGGAGGGAGGGAATTTGGCTTAATGTCACAGTCAAATTTGTTTCACTCATATGGTGACAGTCAGTTTGGTTGGTGGAGGAAGCCGGAGTACCCGGAGAGAACCACCGCCCTTCGGCAAGTAACTGACAAACTTTCACACATGGACCAGCTGGGCTCGAACCCGTGCCGGTTCAGCGGTGCGAGGCTAGCGGGCCCTTCCAATTCTTTGATTAGACTGTGATGCCGGTACTATTATGTGGATGTGAGATATGGGGAGTGGGGAATATTAAATGCATACAGACATGTGAGCTGAAATTCCTTAAACAATTACTGAAACTTCGTAAGTCGACAGCCAGATACATGATACTTGGGGAACTAAAGTCTGTCCATTTTAATAAGTCGTCTACTTTGGAGCTTGTCAAAAATCGATAGTTAACCCTGCAACAATTTTCTTTTTTGCAGCGTGTATAACAAACTGAACTCTACAAAATGACTAACATTACTCTGTGATATCGATAATATATCACGCTTGAACTAACTTTTTAATTCTCTCTATATAAAACTCTAGTACAGTTGTTTATGTACCGGGCCTCAATTACTTTGGGAGACGTCATAATGTTTTCATGATCATTGGCACAAAGGTTATTGATGCTGAATACAGTAATAACAGGCGGTCCGTGGGAGTGTCGCTTATATCCCATGCCCAGTGAAACTGCCGAATGATAAACCGCACACACCTCTATGACCGTACACGGCATTGTTAACCTTTGTGCTGGACAACACGAATACATTATGACGTCTCCCTATGTAATTGAGTCCCGGTACATGAAACAACGGTACTGGAGTTTTATATGGAGAGAATTACAAAGTTATTTCAAGAGCGATATATTATCGATATCACGGAGAAATGGTAGTCATTTTGTAGAGGTCTGTTTGCAATACACGATGCAAAAAAGAAAATTTATGGAAAGTTAACTGCTGATTATTGACAAGACCCAAAGTAGACGACTAATTTAAAATGGACAGACTATAGGGAGGTTTCCTGTTCAAGTGACAGTTCAATGTACTCTCTAAGAAAAGTTAAGTTAAATTTCACTCAAGTAAGAGTGGAAATTCATCCCACTCGATACTTGAGTGAAATTTTCACTCAACTTGAGTTACTTTTCACTCAACTTGAGTTAAATGCACTCAACTTGAGTGACATTCACTCAAGCATAAGAGTGGAAATTCATCCCACTCAGTTTAGTGAACTTGAGTGGTTTTAACTCAAGTTGAGTGAAAAATAACTCAAGTTGAGTGAAAAGTAACTCAAGTTTGAGTGAACAGGTACATTTCACTCAAGCTTGAGTGGAACAGTTCACTCAAGTTTTTTTAGAGTGTAGGATAATAAATTATTGGGGTAAGTTATTGGAGGTAAAATAACCAAAATATCTAGTATTTTGTATAAATTAATGCTTGCTGATGATAATAGTTTCATCTGGATGAAAAAAGTAAATCTATTCTTAGCAACCTGGGATTAAGTAATATCTGGGATAGGCAGTCATTCCCGAATCGTAAGTGGCTGTCGATAAATACGAAAAGAAAGTTGCAAGACCAGTATTTACAAACTTGTAGGAGCGACATGGAAAGTTCAGGAAAGGGTCGATTTTATAGAAAAATAAAACATGATTTTGAGATAGAAAAATATTTTGATACATTACCAGATAACCTTTTATTCCCACTTTTACGTTTTAGGACATCAAACCACTCCCTTCCCATAGAAAAGGGTAGATGGAACAAAACACCGATTGAAGAAAGAATATGCGCACAATGTAATATTTCTGTAGGAGATGAGTATCACTATATATATTCGACTGTGTGCACTTTAATATATTCAGAACAAAAAACTATTTTTCTAGAAATAAGCTTTCTTGTGGTTTGCAAAATTTATTCACCAATCGCAATAATGGTGTTATTAGGCGACTTGCGCAATTTGTAAAATTAATACAAGAAGAGTAGCTGTTTTTTCCACCGCTCCTCCAACAATGAAATAATAAATGAGGATTATAATTACTATATACTGTATTTCATCTATCATTTATTCACCATCATGTCATCCGCCATGTAATATTTGTAATTTCTTATGTAACCTCTTGTGCCCGACACGGGCCTGAGGAATAAACCGATTGATTGATTGATTAAACATTATCTGAAGTTGTCAACTTCTGATAATATGTTTATTTCATTTGGTGTGTTTCTATGATTCTCATTGGCTGTGTGGCTGTTTGAAAGTCCATCACCCAATCAGAGATCAGCATGACAGTAAAAGTTAACTTGCAAGTTTGCAACTTCAGACACAACAAAACTGTTCACTCTTCACACTGGCCAGAGCAACATGGCGTGTTTGTAAACATCACATCAGCCAAAAACGGTAAACTATTATGAAATACCCTAACACTCATTTTCAACTGTGTCATTCATTGTTTGAACACTAGTGTGAAATGAGTCGTTCTATATTTTATTAGTTGTGTTCAAGATTTAAACACTGGAGTTGAGAGGTTTAGCACGAGGTGTTAAATATGTGAACAAAATAACATAGTCAATTGTTCGAGTTTTGGCCTTCAAAGTATGTTCAAATATTGAACTCTTCTGTTCGCAGTAAATGAATGTTCGATCCGAAGCCGATATATAAATTTGAATTAACAATACGATCGATTGTGAAATGTATCAGTTTTACGCTTTTTCTTTGATATAATCTATTCTTGTCCCGATAAAATTCTTAGACTTTAAAAAAAAGCGAAATACATGCATGCACTCGGATACCTGTTATTTGATCATTCAACCGTCTGGTTCAGCAGCGTCAATAAATTAAGTTATACATAATAACCGCCGCGTAATAAGCGAACAATATTTTTCTGTTTGATACCTAAGTTATGTATTGTCCATCACGATCATCGTGATAATTCATCAATAATAAAGTTCTTTGTTTTGAATGACCCTGAGCTAAATCGTGAGATCGTTTACAACAAATCCGGGGGAAAACAAACAAAATTAATTAAAGGACAAGCATGAAATAACCGTAGCCTATTTTTATCACGCTAATTATATTTTTTGCATGTATATATATATATATATATATTGGATATATTTTGATTGCATCATAGCAAGACCAGTTTCAGAGTCAGACAGTCATCACTAACTTGGTCGGTTTCCACCGCACGAAGAACACAGGTGAGATACAATTGATTTTACTTTTATTAGTAGTGTTTCGTAATTTTACTTTTATTATCAGTGTTTTGTAATCGCTTGAGAAACCAATGGTATGATTGCTTCTTTTATACCAACCGCAATTATATAATTCGAGTAATTGCGGTATTGCCTTCAAAAGTTAGACACCATTAGTATTTCTCACTTATTTATATAGTACGTTGGATCGACACATCTCCAAAAAACTATATCCTCAATATTTCGCGGCAACAAGTGGCCTGTCTTTCTGAAAAGACTGATTTGTCCTGTCAAAATCATTCAACATTTGAACACATGATGAGCAGCTCGTTTTCGAACCACATCGCCTGACACACAATCACTCCGCAGAAACTGAAAATGCCACATTAGCCTATGGGGTACTAGGGGAAAAGCTGTCACAATGTTGCTTTCTGCAAATATTTTTCTAGCTTTCAGCGAGGCGCACACGAGAGCTATCAGCTGAGCTAACGGCTTCAATTGCCTGTCAGCTTAGGGGCTAGCTCTCGTGTGGTTTCAGTGCACACTGTGTGCAAACAGTTCACTGAATTGATTTTTTTCCCGCGATACACCTTCTTTAAGATCATGTGATCTTTCATGTGACCAAGCTCGCTTAAAAATCGCCATTTTGAACAGTCGTGCGTATAAATCACATGAAAAGAAGATGCGTTTCATTGGCCTGTCGAATAAACGGCTGAGCTGTTAGCTTACGTTCGCCGCACACGCTGAGGATTTGGCCTCGCGAGGCGAAATTATCAAACAAGTTTGATATTTTTCTCCCGGCCTCGCGAGGCCAAAAACTCACCAAAAACTGCCCGCACACAAGAGCTAGCCCCTGAGCTGACAGGCAATTGAGGCAGTTATAGCTCAACTGATAGCTCTCGTGTGCGCCGGGCTTTTCTTTGTCAAATAATCCAGAAATAATTTAAATATATAGGATACCAGCTATTTCTTCCAAGAGTGAATAACAGCCAATCAGCAGACCCCCTGTTTTTTTCTGCGGTATTTCATCTTTATTACACAGTAATGGTATCGTCTAACCTCAAAATAGTGAGAGATGATAAAACTATGATGGCCGAGAAGGGCTATCGGTCTATCACCATGCTGAACTTTACTATTGTATTAGTAATACGATGGAGTGATGTCATGTGGCGATGCATTTCATGATCTATTAACTAAACTACATGAAGACATCTGATCTTGGCCTAATCTCCACATGCCTGCAAGGCGCTTTTATTTTCTTCGACAGCCGTGGATTATATTGTCTCCTTGTTCAATCCTATCTCTCAAACCCATACAAGATTTGTCCGTGAAATATCTCCTATAGAAAGTTAGTATATAGTGACCAGGTTCTTCGCAGAATCCCTTTAATTTAACATCATGTCCGATCAGAGGTTAAAATTTATTTCGGACGCAAAGTCCAAGCCTGCATCGCCAAAGAGAAACGATAATCAAATTTATAATTATTGGATATATCCCTCAACAGAAACGACTTTAGTGCATGTCTTCGCAGGTTTGGAGAAATGGGGCTAATTTTAACAACGTTTCGGGTCCGTGTAACAATTCATCTTTCCATCTTGCAAAATTAAAAGTAGAAAGATGGAAAGCTCTATATCTCTCTCGAATTCGAGCTTTCCATCTCGTAAAATTGGAAGTAGAAAGATGGAAAACTCAAAATTGGTCATGTTGTCCTATCTTGCTCCACTGATAAATTCAACAGTTCCATTTTGCGACATTTACAACAGCATAGTGTCAATCGACATCGCCCTTTATCGCATCATTGAATGTGGTGCCAACAATTTAATGGTATGTCGTAAAATGCAAATGTTGAACATTGGAAGAAACCAGATTAAATTAAACAAATATATCGCTTTCGTATTCCGAAATGTCATCAATTCATTTGGAAAGCTGGAATACTAGAGCGGTGTCGAGCTTGCCATCTTTCTACTTTCAATTTTGCGAGATGGAAAGCTCGAAATCGGAAGCGATGTAGAGCTTTCCATTATTCCACTTTAATTTTTGCGAAATGGAAAGCTCGAAATCGGAAGCGATGTAGAGCTTTCCATTATTAATATTCTACTTTAATTGTTGTGAGATGAAAAGCTCGAATACGGCAGCGATGTAGAGCTTTCCATCTTTCTACTTTCAATTTTGCAAGATGGAAGGCTGAATTGTCAAGTGTTACACGGATCTAAACTGTCTCGATTACTTACACCAGTGTGGACGTGTTTAAGGCGTTCACCGAATCTAAGAGGCACCTTGGTTCAATCGAGACTTCAACTGTGAACTTTCTATTGACCAGTTGTATAGATGTCGCTGCACTTCCGGTCATCGGTTTGTCATGGCGAGAAAGAGGCTGTGGCCAACTCGTATTCACAAGGTCATTTCATACACCAGCATTTGACGTGAACGAGGAAATCGATCATCGATAAAGTATAACGTGAATTGTCCAGAACCCGATAGCGGGTCCTTTTGAGCTTATTTGCATAACCGCCCAAGTAGAGAGTCATGGGTAAATTCAAGATGGCGGCCAACCGGGGTACCAGAAAAATGATGTTTTTGTCATTTTTGTTCAAAAATTCTGATTTCCCGCGATGTAAAAGTGGGCAAAATCTATTTTATTTCACATCAAATTAATATTCACTAAATTATCACGCACTTTTTGCGGAGAAATTGCATAAATAAAAAATTCGAAAAAATCTGACCAAAAAATCGACCAAAAAATGTCGTCACTGTGACATCATCAAAGCCACCATCTTGGATTTTTTTACTTTTTCTGGTAGAGCTTGACCGAAGGACATGGTGTGTAAGTTATAGCCCCCTAGCGCAAGGGGTAAGAGAAGTAATTAGGTGGAGGGGGGGGGGGGGGAATGGCCCCTCCCCCAGGCCTGGACAGGTCCCAAAAAGCCCAGGCCAGATAGGGGTAATCTTCTAGATATCCTATCGACAAGCTCTACCAGGCATTCTTTACGTTCTGCTTCGCGCCTCTCCATTTAGCGCCGTAAGGGTCTCACGGACTTTCCCGGCGTTGACCCAAGGTCATCGGTTGCCACAGTAAACGAACATGACGACCGTCTAACTGGGCGAATTTATATCAGTCGCGATTCTCCGATATATATTTCCGCAACATATAGTTCTGAGGTAATTTGTCAAAGAACTGCCTTCAAACTGTGTGACACTGCCATTTTGTAACACACTGGATATCCGTTAAGTATATTTCAAGATAAATATACGTTTTGCGATCAGTAAAACAGTTAGACAGAACAGTTCTTGGTTTCTGCAGGAATCCTGCAAAAGATGGCGAGACCCCTACAGGGGTAAATGCAGCGTAGCGCAAAGCACCCTGGAAGAGGATGATCGTATCGAGTGATTGCAGAAAGTAATATAAACGACAGACACATAGCATAATTATATGCTGTAACGTAAACCTTTTACCATGATTACTCAATCTCCAAACAGGGTTATCTCCCCTTCTGTCAATTTGGCATAATGAGGGACAACCCTGTTCGTAGGTTGATGTTTGCTATGGAAGCCGAATGCAGCCACTGGAGTTTTCTCTCGTTTGCGGCTTTTTTCAATGGGTGGATAAATCGAAAGAGCGAAGTTTCGTATCAAAACCTGCACTTGCGACTCTTCAGGATAGACTACCGGAAGGTAATGTTAAGATACGTATCGAGTTCCCACACAGGCACTGCGTCTCGGGTATCGTGTCAGTTTATAGTTTGAGGAGAAGACGATATCAAGCTCATACCGATGACAGCTGAATTTTCTTGGGTAACTGGTCATCTGTGGTGTGCCCTCGACTGTCACTGTCGTCCATATAGGCAACTATTGAATAAGCATGACCTCAATGATCTCATGTATGGCGGCCATTTTGGCTTTAATAAAAATTGATCATTGAAAACATGCGTGGAAGTAGTAAGCCTAAGCCTGTTAATGTTGTTCAACATGTTATGACAGTTACTTTGTTGGGGAGTGTGTGACAGTCTGATTAACCCTATCTGGCCTGGGCGATTTGGAGTGTACCGCAGCCTTTTTTTCGCTAGGGGGTTGAATCTTACCACAGCTCTACAAGAAAATGTAAAAATATCCAAGATGGCCGCCATGATGACGTCACTGTGACGTCATTTCTAAAAGAGCATTTTCAGACCATTTTTTGGTCAGAATTTTCGAATTTTTTATTTTTTCTTCGCAAAAACTGCATGATAAATTAGTAAAAAATAATCTGATATGAAATAAAATAGATTTTACCCACTTTTCCATACAGAAAAGCACAAATTTTGAAGAAATATGACGAAAACATCACTTTTCTGGTACCCCACATGGCCGCCATTTTTAATTTACCCATGATCCTCGGCCCGGGGGGTCATGCAAATAGGCTTAAAATGACCCCAATATGATAATCTAAAAAGTCAAGATGTTTCAGCTCTCTATTTTTTGTCGTTCCGGATATAGGAGCAAAAAACCAACAGGTGGGGGGAGGGGAGTGCCCCCCCCCCAGGCCAGGTAGGGTTAAAATACTACCTATCATTCCGCGGAGTCGGATGATAGGTCTTATTTTGATCAGAGTGAGTGAGTGAGTGAATGAATAGAATTAAACGTCGTTTTCGACAATATTTCAGCTAATTCGCGACCAACCAACTAAGCACCACCCAACCAAGTTGCGTTCCTGCTACTTAAAAGAAGAAATCTTTGAAGCAGCATGGCACCAGACACCCTCCATCCACCCTATAAAACAATGAGAACAGCACACAAGACACAAACAGGACGCTTACATGATGCAATAAAGACAAGTAATATTACAGCGCTAGAAATCACATTATCAAGTTCCTGTTGCTTCTCAGCAAAATGTATTGAAGCAACAGGAACCCGTGCCCACCTAGCTAAATAATATATAGCCCTCAAGAGTATGAGGGCTATACGTCTGCCCCAGTCACCTCCAGCGAGGGTTTTAGATAATTTTATTACGAATCACCCACCTCTGAACCTGCCGTACATCTAAACTCTATCCCCTCCTGCGCACTATTTCAAAATCTTGCACACTATTGTGAAATAGTAACGAATATATCGCCGTCTGAATTTCCCAGACGACTTCCACTTTAAACGCGCCATGTTAACCGTATAAAGTGACGTCACCAACATGGCGCGCAGAGAGCTAGAAGTTTCCGACTGGAAAATTCAGACGGCGATATATTCGTTACTATTTCACAATAGTGTGCAAGATTTTGAAATAGTGCGCAGGAGGGGATAGAATTTAGATGTACGGCAGGTTCAGAGGTGGGTTATTCGTAATAAAATTATCTAAAACCCTCGCTGGAGGTGACTGGGGCCCTCATACTCTTGAGGGCTATATATTATTTAGCTAGTGCCCACCCAACCACCTGCTGCTTTGTTGGGAAATGTGTATATTTTGTAAATATATATGCTGCCCTGCACATTATAATCCTGTATGAAAATAGTCCAAATCATATTGACATTTTTTTGTTCACTGAATTATAAGTGTTTCTTATCAACATCTAACCACTTCACTCGGGCATAATAATTCACCAACCACCAGTCAGATATTTGGGCAGGATTCCCTCCCGAGCACCACACCACCGGAAGTGACGTCATATATAGTAAAATCGATGTTTGCCGAATATTTCGATTACTTTTTAATTCTGTATAATACCTCTGTTGACCTAGATTTAAAGAGAATGATCTGGGAATTATTGTCCCCGTATATATGGGCAGAGCATGAAAGGTAGTTCGCTCATGTGCAAAACTGAAGGAGTTGTTTGGCCGGGTTTATTGAACCGTATGTGCGTGGGTTTCCCCTATACGTCATAGCAAGGTCGTAAAGGTCATCTCCCAGTTTTGTGGACAGGAGTAAATTGCATCCTCCCCACAGCGCATGCCCCATTTCACAGGCTCATTTATCACCCCTGCCTCCAATAGCGGAAGTTGATCTTTACTACGTTGCTAGAACGTATAGGGGAAAACCCACGTACGCATGGTTCCGTTTGAATCCGGCCGAATAACTCCTTCAGTTTTGCACATGAGCGAACTACTTTTCATATGTTCTGTCCAGATGAACAGGGAAATAATCTCCAGATAATTCTTTTTTTTAGCGCCAGGTCAACAGAGGTATTATGCAGACTTCAAAGTAATTGAAATGCTCGGCAAACATCTATTTTACTATATATGATGTCACTTCCGTCGATGTGCGCGAGGCCGGGAATCTTGTCTAAAAATCTGACTGGTGGCTGGGGTATTATTAGACCCCCAGCGAGGTGGTTGGAGTAAATTGGAGTGAGCCTGTGAAACGGAGCATGCGCTGTGGAGAGTTTGATCAACAACCTGTCCTATTTACTCATGTGTTAGTCGAATCTTTATTTCTTCCTAGCTATGTCAGATTTTGAACTTAGACTGACCATATGTTACAGATATGACATTTGGGTATAGGTTTTATCATTCCAGCGTTATGATAGACTGGGTTCACTCTCGCAGCATCTTTCACGCTGTCTTGATGGGGATATACTGTTTGCTTATTGACAATACATCCCCCTTGCAAAAGGTGAAGCTTTCTTAACGTATAATTTCTGTTCCTTTTTCTCAGAATGAAGTACAGTCTGATCTGCCTCGCATTCGTGGTTGTTGTGTTGTTGTTGGAGACTAATGCCTCAACGTTAAAGAGAAAAGATGCTGTCGAATTCTTGAAAGCCTCCCGAGTCAAACGGGACACCCCGGTAAGCGAGACTGATAATTTTGTTCAAATTTTAAACGTTTTTATCATTAAGTGTTTATACGATGCGTATTGACTGATTCAATGGTTCACAGATTTGACGGGTTTATCGGGAGTTCAACATGACACGACGGACATGATCTCTCCCTAGTCTGACTCTACAGTACGGAAGCTTTCCCTTAAACCATGCCTCTCTAGTGAGTGCGCATGGGCGCAATGACATCACAGGTCAAAATGACACGAGGGTCACGACACCACTCCAGAATGACTCTTGTACTGATCAGCGATACGGATTTGTCACAGAGCAAGGGATGTTATTGGAGCCTGCGAAATGGAGCATGCGCTTTGGGGAGGTTGATCCCATACAGCCCATACCATTCACGCGATCCGCACGGAATCTAGTTCTGTAGGCGTCTATGCACGCATGCGCGCGTTGACGTCACAGGTCAGCCATCCCCGCTCTGGAGGTGGCAGTGGTTATAATTATAGGACCATACAGTGTGACAGCTCTCATCGGCTTTCACACGATACTTCACCAAAAGCAAAAATATAATATCTGTAACTCCCATACACGTCTGTGTAGTAATGACATCATATATATCATATATCCAGATTGTGATGTTGATGCGAAACCCGCGCGTCTCGCCGTGACGTGATCAGCCACATTATCCCACACACCATCACACTCTTCTCGGAGTTTGAATATTTTCCTACTACTAACATAACTAATGATGTCATATGTATATATTGTTAAGAGAGTAGAGGACGTTCATTTTCCTGCTATTATGATTTGTCGAATTTTTCAAAACAAGCTGAATTCACACACAAAAGTACCCAGACATCTCAACAAAATCAACAAAAGACACAACAGAACCATTTATGCGTTTTCCTAGTGGTTCGATAGTGTGATAGGACTCACCAAAAAGTTGGCATTTCAGATTCAATGGTTGGAAGGTGCTCCCGAGGTTGAAAATTATGCCTCCCCCAAATTTCACTCTTAGTCAATTTGTACAGAAATGAAACTTGTAAATGACTAATGAAGAAATCTCCAATAATATTCCCTACCCTCATCCCGATTCCCCGTCCCTCCCCCTGGAAACAGGATTGGATAGCTTCAGTTTATCTGTTATACTGCTAATATTTTCTAAGAAAGTATGGTGTCCCCCTGTTTTTATTACATATTCAACAACAACTATTCGTGATTAGTATTATATAGAAAAATGGGGAAAATTTGACCTTGGAAAGTTTGATTTCATGAGCATCAAGCAAAGAAGAAATTCAAGTTGTCCTATTCAGTGTTATGGCTTTTAAGTTGTATACATATTACATATGGTTCAGGTTGCCATATTTTTTAACGAGTAAAGTGAACCCCATTTTTTTCATGGATCTTCTTCTCTTAACATGATGAAAAAATACTGAAGTTTAAAAAAAAAAATTCAACCTCTAAAAATGAACGTCCTCTACTGCCTTAACGTGCTGTTTTGTTTCAGATAGTCTGACTTATCTCGCATTTCTGGTTGTTGTGTTGCTGTTGGGAACGTTAAAGACGCTGTCGAATTTCTGAAAGCCAGACAAATACTGTCTATTGAATGTCGGATCGGACGCAGTATTATGCCGGAATAAACATGAATACACCTACAGTATCTACCATCACTCGCGAAACCCATACTCAAGTCGACATGACAGATAACTTTGTGTTTATTTTAAAATCAGATTTTTGGGTTATCCTCAAATTCTCTATTTTTTAAGCGGGTATGGAATTGGCACTATGTTTAAGTCCAAATACCATGCATATAAAAGATAAATATGATATTTGATAAAGGACCTGGTATCTTTAGATGGGAAAATGGCCCCAGGCCAAGTGCAATACTGAAGTACCAAAACAAAATATTTCCACTACAGGAAATTGTTCAATTGCCATAGAGTATGGCAGGCGTTCTGTTGCAATATTCAATTTTTCACGTTTTTATCCTATTAATCATTTTATACATTCAAAAATCGAGCAATTCGTTCAATTTTTCGAATATTTTTTACGAATATAGAATATATATGTTCAATAATGTTTTATATTTTCAATTCAACCGATATATAGTATATATAGCATTGAAACTAAGTATTCAATCATTGAATATAATTATTCATTGATTGAATACTTACATTCAATGATTGAATACTTATACATTCAATGATTGAATACTTATATTCAATGATTGAATATAATTATTCAATGATTGAATATGATTATTCAATGATTGAATATAAGTATTCAATGATTGAAAATAAGTACCGGCATTCAATGATTGAAAATAAGTATTCACTCACTGAATATTACTATTCAATCATTGAATATACTATTCAATCATTGCAAACAATAATATTTACATGTTCAAAGGAAATGATGAGATAGCTTTTACTTGACCAATGACATTATGAGTTATCCTGTCCCTGCTCGTTTGATACTGAATTTTATCCTGTTTCCTGGAGAAAATGCCACACGACCGCGAAGTCGCCAGGAAACAGGATAAAATTCAGTATCAAACGAGCAGAGATAGGATAAATAATTTATTTCTACGAGCAGCTTTTTAACTCGGGAAAGTTGCGAGATAAAGTGGATCTAAAAGTGGCTAATCAAATACGACAAAAGTGATAATGAAAACGGCCGAAGACGCGTCAAATATTTTGAAATATTCGGAATCATCATGACTTCTGCTCGAAATGATAAGTCAAAAGACCGTACAGTGCTAGAGTCTGATCGCCAACTCTTCGGCTGATCGGTCGAGGTTGGGGTCGAGTCGGCGAAAAGACGGCACAGTTTTCGAACCAAAAAACGTCTGAAAATAGTCAACCTTGAATTAAACAACGTATTCTAAGAATGTTTTCTATCTGCTAACAGTATTTTGATTCATGTAACCTAAAATTGTACACGTCAAATAAGAATAAACGCGAATATCAGGGGTAAACTTCCACATCATACCGGCGCATGTGATCGTACCGAGGCGAGATCGTCGAAGCGAAGTCAAGCGTCAGGCGGCTTTCGTCGACTGTTACTCACAGTCACAGTACACTCCCTTTTCCATATATTCCAGGAACATATTATCGGTCAGATTAAACAAAGTTGACATCCGACATATCCTTTATTTCCAGTTCTGTCAGAACACTCCAGCTGCCATCAACAAACTGCGGTCAACTAGGTCAGCCAGTGCAGTTTGATATGTGTTTGTATCCCAACGGCACGTGACCGTTGTCGACCAATGAGAATTGAATATAAAATCCGAACATTGAATACTCCATTCAAAGAATTGAATATTACATTCAAAGAAATGAACATTATATTCAAAGAATTGAACATTATATTCAAAGAATTGAACATTATATTCAAAGAACTGGATATTATATTCAAAGTATTGAATATTATATTCAAAGAATTGAACATTATATTCAAAGAATTGAACATTATATTCAAAGAACTGAATATTATATTCAAAGTATTGAATATTATATTCAAAGAATTGAACATTATATTCAAAGAACTGAATATTATATTCAAAGAATTGAATATATATTGTGTTAAACTATTTATTTTCATTGAATATCGCTAGGTGCATGAAATTTTGCATTCAGAGACAGGATTATTATCTTCAAAGAAAGGAGAATTTTTTGTCATAGAATATTGCAACATTCCGCGAGCCATAATAGAGTACAATATTATATTTTATACCCAGAAAAAATTCAAGGCACTGAGTCTCATGATTCTGGAGTAACAGGGCCGTGAAGTAGTGCATTCGTGCAAAATAGTTGATTCTGAGGTGAAAACAATTCTTATTGTTCTCTGTAAACATATGAGGATAAACGATAACCAGAACCAGATTTGGTCTACTACTAGCCCGAAAACATCGGCTAAGGGGTCTATTTTTTTATATTTTTGGTTGTTGTTGCTGACCCCTTAGCCCGAATCACTAATACAGACCGAAAAGGAAAAAAAAAATAAGACGTCAGTCGCTCGAGATCTTCAACTGCACACGGCGTGGGGAATTGAGACAAAGGCACGAAAAGCATTTTATCGAATAAATAATATGATTTGGCATCTCCAGAACTTTGATAATCAACTAATGACTCATTCCGTTAGACGAAATCTCCTTCCAAACTCTAATTTTGTCATCAAACTCGTCAAGTTGCCGCCATTTTCAGTCTCGTTGAGAGAACGAGATTTCCAACGCGATGAACCTTTCTGACCACGTGACTCGTCCATTTCACCATAGTCAATTTACTCGTAATCTCTTACCAAAAACTTCGAACTCCAGTTATTTTGAAATCACGCATATAAATTCCATGTCATACAACTATAAAAGAGGAGTTGTTCATTTAAAATCAACGTTCATTTGCCCTTTCTTGTACTGCTCTAAAACTGTCAAAACCACGTTGTGCGCACAGCTGGCAAGCAGACAGCTATATTTAGTCGTGTGATCAGAAAGGTCACGATACTAGTGCGCACGCGCGGCTAAGTCTCGTTGAGCTGTAATCGGAGAAAAAGGCGGTAAACATCGAAACCGAGCGTTTATTGTGTTTTCTTCGTCGTCACTAATTTTTTGGAGTCTCAAACAGTCATAAGAGATGGTACATGGGTAAAGAAGCTCAGGTCGGGCAAACTGTATCAAATTGGCATATTTTTTCTCTCCTGTTTCGTTATTTTCGTCAGCGAAAAGCCGCTCTTCGCGACATGAGTTTTTATCTCCAAATTTTAAACTAGCCTCATTCTGGGCTGTGATAGGAATGCCACGCCCCCTTACCTATTTTCACCTATCACAGCCAGAGTTTCTGGGTTAGTCTACTACGTATTAGAACAGCGAGTATGCTGTATCAAGCCTGTTCTGATTATCGTTTATCCTCATATGTTTATAGAAAGAAATACAAGGTTTCTACCGCCCCTGTTCTGGGGACATTTACCCACCTAACATACCTGGTCCTTTGATAATATCCGAAGCTAACTTTTAATTCCTCATATACGAGGCTCTTTTTCGTGGGTCGCGGTGTGTGCGTGTGTTGTTGTTGTTGTTTTTTTGTTTTGTTTTTTTTTGCGAAACCCTGATGCAATGCAGTAAAATACATGAGCTTTAAATCCTATAGTATTGTCGTGCACCAAACCGGAAACAGTTGTTTCAACACACTATGGTTTAAACAGTCTCAAACAATTAACACTACCTCACAGATAGATTCATGGTTCATAGCGCTGGATTTCATAAAGGGCGGTAACTTGGCTGAAAATATGCTTAATTAGCGATTAACGCGCATGCGCCGACCAGAATACAAGAAATGTATTGGCCAAACGGTATTGAAAGTTTCATTGAATACGTTGGATGGTTGGAGTTTAACGTCGCGCCTAACCTTATCGGTCACGCGGCGACGATGACCCAAACAATCATACCCTAGCAAAACCCTAACCCTAACAAAAACCTAACCAAAACTACAAAACTTTTTGTATTTTGAAACTATCAGAAGCGTCTGATGTTAAGAATATTCATTTCTATAGGTGACTCTCTCTGACCAATATTATCGGCTTGCAATGAGTTTCATTTTCAGTCGTTTCTGGAATGGATAGCTGGTGGCATACGCCAGATCTGACAGTGACGTGTCACAATCCTATGAAGACAATGCGGAAGGATTATTAATGCGGAGGGTTAAACGGCGAACGGATGATGACTAAATATATTTCTTCAAAATGTCACACGTCAGATCTGGCAGTGATGTGTCACAATCCTATTCACCCTACTGAATCAACAAGTATGATTGTAGGTGAATGCACCAGTCCATTTGTCATGCGACCATGAACTGTAGATTGGATCACTTCACATTGAAGCCAGATAACAGCTGCAATGTTATAATGAGGCAACATATGATTGTATATCAGGTATGTCGACAGTCCATGGTAGCTACCATTTGTCTTGGCAACAGTCCATTTGGCGAATCATTGGCCAAGGTTACACGGTTCACGTCAGTTCGGACTGACCGTATTTTGACCTATACCATGGACTGTCGATCGATCCGATGATGATACCATGGACTGTCGTAATATCAGACAGACAGAGAATAAACTATTAATGGTTCATATTCCTCTTAAACACACACAAGTGAAACGAATCGAGAGATGAATGAGCCAGTGATACATGAGGCAGGTAGTAAGTTCCCACGTGTTCATTTTGTGCTCATTTACTCACACTGTAATTCGATGCTAATACCTACCATGGACTGTCCACCAACACCTAAAAACACCTCTCGCCGCAAAAATGTTTAAAATTTTTGTTAACTTGAAATAGTAATAACCCTACATTTGGTGACAATATGGTACGATATCTCTCCATCAAAAAATGACTGGACACCAATAACCATACCTGTCATCGATATGCTGAAAATCGTTCATTTTCGGCTGTGGTCACTGTCGTCTGGTCAGACACACGCCCACGCTTGATAACGAAAGCACCGAAAAACCTACCATTGACTGTGATTTGACACGTGACTGGCGGTGTTTACCTACAATCATACTTGTCGATTCAGTAGGTGCTATTTGAGGCTTTCTAAATCAGAGGGTTATACGATAGTATTCAACACTCAACATGAGAGTATATATGGTACCATGCGAACGGATGATGACAGAATGTATTTCTTCAAAATTATAGGAGAGCGGAGAGGAAAAATGTGAGGAATTCGAAGAGGAAGCTGAGGAATGTTCTCCCACAAAGACGCATACGGAATGTGAAACAGAAGAGGGGCCAAAAGAGGAATCAAGCGAGGAAGCAGAGGAGGATTCGGAAACTACCGAGGCAGATAACGGAGCTTGTCGTTAACGCTAATCCACTACAAATTATCACCGTCTTCCATTTCTGTGTAATGCTTTCTTCGAATGCTATCAGAGAGTAAAGACAATTATTAAATCAATTTTCTTGTATCGAATTTACAATGGGATCTGCAGTCGACTGGTTACCTCCCCTGTACTCCATAAAGTAGAAAGGTGACGGTCAACATTCGTTTCGCTGCAGATACGGACAGAATTCTAATTCAAATTCTATTGGCTGATAATTCCAGAAGCCAGATTGGTCATGACAGTTTAGGTCACCTTTCATTGGTCGATGATCGTTCATTTTCCGGGTCTGTGTGTGTTTTCATATTCGGATCCGATACATTCCGCAATGCGAAGAATGAGTCTAGATTCAGACATAATTTTTGAACCGCATATGCCGGCCATGCTTTCTACTGTATGAAATACAGGGGGGGGGGGGGGGAACCAGTTCAGATCTGAAGCAGAAGGGGAGGGACTTTCAAAAGTCAGGGCTCCCACTGACCCATAGCCAAAATATAGGGCAAAATATAGGGACATTATGGCCAAAATTTAGGGTAAATATAGGGATATAATGACCAAAATATAGGGCAAAATCCAGAAAACAGGGCATTTCAGTCACCAACAGGGATAATTACTTTTTAATTACAATCTCATATGATCAGTGTTTTTATCCAAAAACAACCTGTACTCATCACTGGGACAAGATATAGAGAAGAAACACAGTAAAGTTTAGTTTGGACACTTCCGACTCGGTCGCGTTGTTATTTTGGAGGATTTAAATAGGCCAACTATTCATGTATACGTATCACAATAAATACAAGGTCAGAGCTGCGCGAAAAAGCACGAATAATCCTGAAAATATAGGATTAATAGGGCAAAATCGATCAAATTTGAGAAAATATAGAGAAAAATAGGGGAGAGCGGAAAATATAGGGAAAAATAGGAAAAATAGGGCCAGTGGGAGCCCTGAAAAGTGTGTGCACCATATATGCATTTTCCCTCCTGCCATCAAGCCTCTGGAATGGCTGAAAATGCACTCTGAAAGGTCTATGCTCAAATAATTACATTCTCAACAGAGAGTCATGCCTTCGTGATAGTGAGATCACGACTCTCGCGTAAATGGGAGCCATGTCACTATTTTGACAGCGAGGGTCCCTTTTACATCATCGCTCGAAGGAACTGTTTCCGTCTTTATTAACAGTCAACATTCAATTCAAAATCTGAAACAATTGAACGTTGTAGTTACGTTACCAATTTAGGCAAACTGATCTTTTTATATATATCATCATGACGGAGAGAACATTACAACTTTGTCTAAACAGAATTCAGAAATGGTGTCTAGAAAATGGCTTCAAATTCTCCAGAGTTAAGACAAATTGTTTACACTTTTGCAGAAAATATTTCCAGCACAAAGATCCAGTACTTACATTAGATGGAACTGAAATAAAAGTGATAAAAGAGGTCAAATTCCTAGGCATATTGTTTCACCATCTACCAACTTTCAAATCACATATAAATTGCTTGAAAACCAAATGCACGAAAGCTCTAGATTTGTTTGAAAGTAGTTGCCAGCTATAAGTGGGGAGATCAGCAAACTCTTCTCCATATATATCGACCACTTGTTCGTTCCAAATTTGATTGTAGTTCCATTGTTTACAATGGTGCAAGCAAGTCAAACTTAGCAAAGCTAGATCCTATTCTCCATCAAGTGCAAAGACTTTGCCTCTGTGCGTTCAGAACATCACCCAAAGAAAGCTTTTATGTCGAAGTAGATGAGTTTCCTTTAGAACTTCGAAGAATTAAACTATCGCTGCAATATATCACAAAACTGCGATCGAATCACTCAAATCCTGCATATAACTGCGTTTTCAACCCTCAGTACACTGTAAGAATTGGCGACATGTTTAACGTCTCAAAATGAAACATGAATTTGTCCCAACTTTTGGGACATGTTTGTACGTACATATTTCATTTTGAAACGGCTTCATGTTTCAATTTGATACACGTGTCATCCTTATGTGTGTTAATGATGTCTCAATATCAGACATGTCGTCGTTAAACACGTGTCCGTTTGAAACATGTGACATCCTGCACAGTGAAACATGTGTTGTCTCAATCTGAAACATGTTCCGGCCGACTACATGTTTCAAAATGAAACGTGACTTTGTCCCAACTTTTGAGACATGTCGCAAGCGAAACGGGTCCGAACATGTATCAAACTTGGAAGTGTTTCAAAATAGTCTATCTCCCATTACATGTTTCATCAGATCGCCAGATCGCCTGTGAAAGAAACAGAAATACACGAAACATTTATTAAATTCAACTTGCATCAGTTCTTATTCTCTTATCTTCGATGGAAGTCAAACTCAGGTATGAACCAACAATAACCATAGGCTACAGGCAGGAACATATATAACAGACCAGCTTGATCCGCAGGTTAACAATGAATATGATAATTCCAGACAGATACAAGTTCGGTACATCATAATTCCTGATGTGAACCAATTATCATAGCGTGCAAATTGTCCATGACAATACGTGCTGAAGTTTCGGTGAACACCAAATGGTGCATTTACATTCAGATATTAACCAAAATAATAATTTACTTAAGTTTCCACATCGGTGTGTTGACATGACACAGCCTAACCCAGCACACAGGAAGAAGCTCTCAACAGGGGGTACTATATTACATACATGTATTGACCATACTTGCTAATTTAGATGTCTGTAACTTGAAAATGATTTATCTGCTCGCGGTAAATATCTCTGCCCAAAGATTCGTTGAAATTCCATTCAGTTTCGGGGAATGGAATACGGATCGCAGATGATTATTAAAATAGCGGAGCCTGGACTCGTCTCGAATTGTTGCAACAGTGGTCACAGTCAGTGAGGAAGGAGGAACATTGTTTCACACACCAACAATATTCAATATTTTCATAAAGATGAAAATAATATCCCCTCTCTCCTCCTGGTTTCATCTTCGCATATCTAAGTCGAACACTACATGAGTTGCCTCGGCTGAACATAACACAATATCTGATCAGAATACGAGTTTGTTGATGTCATAGCTCTATAAACATTCCGTGATCCATATTAGGAGGAGTGCAATTACCTCTTTAAAATTCAAATTTGATTGGCTATTCGAAAGAAGTTAACATCAATACAACTACCACTTGCCATATTTGGAAATAACACAGACTGACATCAAAGAAAATCCCCGCTGCACTGTGTTGGCAAGTTTTTATCTTGATTGGCTATATGGTATCACGTGCGTTTCCCAGTTTGAACAATTTACAATACTCTATTCATTAGGGGAAGGTAAATGACGGAACATTAGTGCAGTATTTAACTTGAAATGTGAAGATGCCTGGTTTGGTGTCATTTGTGTCACACAATGGCCGAATTCCGCGCAAGGTTGTAATCATATAGGGCAATCGTATTGACTATATCCAGAAAGTTTCCTGATGGGTTACACACATTTAAAATACTGGATGTATAGCTTTGGTCACATAGAGAACACAGGTGTTGTTTCTTCCAACGCGAACTCATATTGATGCCCCATCAATGTCACCCTTTTTTATAGCAACGCTGCTGTGTATTTTGTTGGTATGAATGTTTAACGAGATTACTCTTAACCCTTCCGAACATGAAGGAGAGTCATGCCCTAACCCCCACCAAACTTTCTGCGCTATAAAATAGGGGAGAGCGGAAAATATAGGGAAAAATAGGAAAAATAGGGCCAGTGGGAGCCCTGAAAAGTGTGTGCACCATATATGCATTTTCCCTCCTGCCATCAAGCCTCTGGAATGGCTGAAAATGCACTCTGAAAGGTCTATGCTCAAATAATTACATTCTCAACAGAGAGTCATGCCTTCGTGATAGTGAGATCACGACTCTCGCGTAAATGGGAGCCATGTCACTATTTTGACAGCGAGGGTCCCTTTTACATCATCGCTCGAAGGAACTGTTTCCGTCTTTATTAACAGTCAACATTCAATTCAAAATCTGAAACAATTGAACGTTGTAGTTACGTTACCAATTTAGGCAAACTGATCTTTTTATATATATCATCATGACGGAGAGAACATTACAACTTTGTCTAAACAGAATTCAGAAATGGTGTCTAGAAAATGGCTTCAAATTCTCCAGAGTTAAGACAAATTGTTTACACTTTTGCAGAAAATATTTCCAGCACAAAGATCCAGTACTTACATTAGATGGAACTGAAATAAAAGTGATAAAAGAGGTCAAATTCCTAGGCATATTGTTTCACCATCTACCAACTTTCAAATCACATATAAATTGCTTGAAAACCAAATGCACGAAAGCTCTAGATTTGTTTGAAAGTAGTTGCCAGCTATAAGTGGGGAGATCAGCAAACTCTTCTCCATATATATCGACCACTTGTTCGTTCCAAATTTGATTGTAGTTCCATTGTTTACAATGGTGCAAGCAAGTCAAACTTAGCAAAGCTAGATCCTATTCTCCATCAAGTGCAAAGACTTTGCCTCTGTGCGTTCAGAACATCACCCAAAGAAAGCTTTTATGTCGAAGTAGATGAGTTTCCTTTAGAACTTCGAAGAATTAAACTATCGCTGCAATATATCACAAAACTGCGATCGAATCACTCAAATCCTGCATATAACTGCGTTTTCAACCCTCAGTACACTGTAAGAATTGGCGACATGTTTAACGTCTCAAAATGAAACATGAATTTGTCCCAACTTTTGGGACATGTTTGTACGTACATATTTCATTTTGAAACGGCTTCATGTTTCAATTTGATACACGTGTCATCCTTATGTGTGTTAATGATGTCTCAATATCAGACATGTCGTCGTTAAACACGTGTCCGTTTGAAACATGTGACATCCTGCACAGTGAAACATGTGTTGTCTCAATCTGAAACATGTTCCGGCCGACTACATGTTTCAAAATGAAACGTGACTTTGTCCCAACTTTTGAGACATGTCGCAAGCGAAACGGGTCCGAACATGTCTCAAACTTGGAAGTGTTTCAAAATAGTCTATCTCCCATTACATGTTTCATCAGATCGCCAGATCGCCTGTGAAAGAAACAGAAATACACGAAACATTTATTAAATTCAACTTGCATCAGTTTTTATTCTCTTATCTTCGATGGAAGTCAAACTCAGGTATGAACCAACAATAACCATAGGCTACAGGCAGGAACATATATAACAGACCAGCTTGATCCGCAGGTTAACAATGAATATGATAATTCCAGACAGATACAAGTTCGGTACATCATAATTCCTGATGTGAACCAATTATCATAGCGTGCAAATTGTCCATGACAATACGTGCTGAAGTTTCGGTGAACACCAAATGGTGCATTTACATTCAGATATTAACCAAAATAATAATTTACTTCAGTTTCCACATCGGTGTGTTGACATGACACAGCCTAACCCAGCACACAGGAAGAAGCTCTCAACAGGGGGTACTATATTACATACATGTATTGACCATACTTGCTAATTTAGATGTCTGTAACTTGAAAATGATTTATCTGCTGGCCAAAGATTCGTTGAAATTCCATTCAGTTTCGGGGAATGGAATACGGATCGCAGATGATTATTAAAATAGTGGAGCCTGGACTCGTCTCGAATTGTTGCAACAGTGGTCACAGTCAGTGAGGAAGGAGGAACATTGTTTCACACACCAACAATATTCAATATTTTCATAAAGATGAAAATAATATCCCCTCTCTCCTCCTGGTTTCATCTTCGCATATCTAAGTCGAACACTACATGAGTTGCCTCGGCTGAACATAACACAATATCTGATCAGAATACGAGTTTGTTGATGTCATAGCTCTATAAACATTCCGTGATCCATATTAGGAGGAGTGCAATTACCTCCTTAAAATTCAAATTTGATTGGCTATTCGAAAGAAGTTAACATCAATACAACTACCACTTGCCATATTTGGAAATAACACAGACTGACATCAAAGAAAATCCTCGCTGCACTGTGTTGGCAAGTTTTTATCTTGATTGGCTATATGGTATCACGTGCGTTTCCCAGTTTGAACAATTTACATACTCTATTCATTAGGGGAAGGTAAATGACGGAACATTAGTGCAGTATTTAACTTGAAATGTGAAGATGCCTGGTTTGGTGTCATTTGTGTCACACAATGGCCGAATTCCGCGCAAGGTTGTAATCATATAGGGCAATCGTATTGACTATATCCAGAAAGTTTCCTGATGGGTTACACACATTTAAAATACTGGATGTATAGCTTTGGTCACATAGAGAACACAGGTGTTGTTTCTTCCAACGCGAACTCATATTGATGCCCCATCAATGTCACCCTTTTTTATAGCAACGCTGCTGTGTATTTTGTTGGTATGAATGTTTAACGAGATTACTCTTAACCCTTCCGAACATGAAGGAGAGTCATGCCCTAACCCCCACCAAACTTTCTGCGCTATAAAATAGGGGAGAGCGGAAAATATAGGGAAAAATAGGAAAAATAGGGCCAGTGGGAGCCCTGAAAAGTGTGTGCACCATATATGCATTTTCCCTCCTGCCATCAAGCCTCTGGAATGGCTGAAAATGCACTCTGAAAGGTCTATGCTCAAATAATTACATTCTCAACAGAGAGTCATGCCTTCGTGATAGTGAGATCACGACTCTCGCGTAAATGGGAGCCATGTCACTATTTTGACAGCGAGGGTCCCTTTTACATCATCGCTCGAAGGAACTGTTTCCGTCTTTATTAACAGTCAACATTCAATTCAAAATCTGAAACAATTGAACGTTGTAGTTACGTTACCAATTTAGGCAAACTGATCTTTTTATATATATCATCATGACGGAGAGAACATTACAACTTTGTCTAAACAGAATTCAGAAATGGTGTCTAGAAAATGGCTTCAAATTCTCCAGAGTTAAGACAAATTGTTTACACTTTTGCAGAAAATATTTCCAGCACAAAGATCCAGTACTTACATTAGATGGAACTGAAATAAAAGTGATAAAAGAGGTCAAATTCCTAGGCATATTGTTTCACCATCTACCAACTTTCAAATCACATATAAATTGCTTGAAAACCAAATGCACGAAAGCTCTAGATTTGTTTGAAAGTAGTTGCCAGCTATAAGTGGGGAGATCAGCAAACTCTTCTCCATATATATCGACCACTTGTTCGTTCCAAATTTGATTGTAGTTCCATTGTTTACAATGGTGCAAGCAAGTCAAACTTAGCAAAGCTAGATCCTATTCTCCATCAAGTGCAAAGACTTTGCCTCTGTGCGTTCAGAACATCACCCAAAGAAAGCTTTTATGTCGAAGTAGATGAGTTTCCTTTAGAACTTCGAAGAATTAAACTATCGCTGCAATATATCACAAAACTGCGATCGAATCACTCAAATCCTGCATATAACTGCGTTTTCAACCCTCAGTACACTGTAAGAATTGGCGACATGTTTAACGTCTCAAAATGAAACATGAATTTGTCCCAACTTTTGGGACATGTTTGTACGTACATATTTCATTTTGAAACGGCTTCATGTTTCAATTTGATACACGTGTCATCCTTATGTGTGTTAATGATGTCTCAATATCAGACATGTCGTCGTTAAACACGTGTCCGTTTGAAACATGTGACATCCTGCACAGTGAAACATGTGTTGTCTCAATCTGAAACATGTTCCGGCCGACTACATGTTTCAAAATGAAACGTGACTTTGTCCCAACTTTTGAGACATGTCGCAAGCGAAACGGGTCCGAACATGTATCAAACTTGGAAGTGTTTCAAAATAGTCTATCTCCCATTACATGTTTCATCAGATCGCCAGATCGCCTGTGAAAGAAACAGAAATACACGAAACATTTATTAAATTCAACTTGCATCAGTTCTTATTCTCTTATCTTCGATGGAAGTCAAACTCAGGTATGAACCAACAATAACCATAGGCTACAGGCAGGAACATATATAACAGACCAGCTTGATCCGCAGGTTAACAATGAATATGATAATTCCAGACAGATACAAGTTCGGTACATCATAATTCCTGATGTGAACCAATTATCATAGCGTGCAAATTGTCCATGACAATACGTGCTGAAGTTTCGGTGAACACCAAATGGTGCATTTACATTCAGATATTAACCAAAATAATAATTTACTTCAGTTTCCACATCGGTGTGTTGACATGACACAGCCTAACCCAGCACACAGGAAGAAGCTCTCAACAGGGGGTACTATATTACATACATGTATTGACCATACTTGCTAATTTAGATGTCTGTAACTTGAAAATGATTTATCTGCTGGCCAAAGATTCGTTGAAATTCCATTCAGTTTCGGGGAATGGAATACGGATCGCAGATGATTATTAAAATAGTGGAGCCTGGACTCGTCTCGAATTGTTGCAACAGTGGTCACAGTCAGTGAGGAAGGAGGAACATTGTTTCACACACCAACAATATTCAATATTTTCATAAAGATGAAAATAATATCCCCTCTCTCCTCCTGGTTTCATCTTCGCATATCTAAGTCGAACACTACATGAGTTGCCTCGGCTGAACATAACACAATATCTGATCAGAATACGAGTTTGTTGATGTCATAGCTCTATAAACATTCCGTGATCCATATTAGGAGGAGTGCAATTACCTCTTTAAAATTCAAATTTGATTGGCTATTCGAAAGAAGTTAACATCAATACAACTACCACTTGCCATATTTGGAAATAACACAGACTGACATCAAAGAAAATCCTCGCTGCACTGTGTTGGCAAGTTTTTATCTTGATTGGCTATATGGTATCACGTGCGTTTCCCAGTTTGAACAATTTACAATACTCTATTCATTAGGGGAAGGTAAATGACGGAACATTAGTGCAGTATTTAACTTGAAATGTGAAGATGCCTGGTTTGGTGTCATTTGTGTCACACAATGGCCGAATTCCGCGCAAGGTTGTAATCATATATAGGGCAATCGTATTGACTATGTCCAGAAAGTTTCCTGATGGGTTACACACATTTAAAATACTGGATGTATAGCTTTGGTCACATAGAGAACACAGTTGTTGTTTCTTCCAACGCGAACTCTTATTGATGCCCCATCAATGTCACTCTTTTTTATAGCAACGCTGCTGTGTATTTTGTTGGTATGAATGTTTAACGAGATTACTCTTAACCCTTCCGAACATGAAGGAGAATCATGCCCTAACCCCCACCAAACTTTCTGCGCTATATCTCCGAAACAACAAATTGTTAGGAGCTGACACTGCTTGATTTAACAGCGTAATATATTTAAGTCAGTTTATCCCTATTTGCATACCCCTCCCAGAAATGGATCATTGGTAAATTTAAAGTGGCGGTCATGTGGGGTACCAGAAAAGTGGTGTTTTATCTTTTTCTTCGCGATTTTCTTTTGAGGATAAAAGAGTTCATGAACTATTTTATTTCACATCAAATAATTCTTCCCTAATGTACCCTGTAGTTTACCTCGGAGAACGTAGCAAAAATAAACAAAATGGAAAATCTGACCGAAAAATAGACCAAACATTCATATTTAGAATATGACGTAACTGTGAAGTTTCCAAGGATTGGATTTGTTTTTTTATTTTTGCACTTTCTAGCAGGGTGGACCCCACGATATATTGTGGGGGCTTTTAGACTCAAGAAGTAAAAACATATTTAGTGGGGAGGAGGCGTCTCTTCCTAGGCCTTGGCAGGCCTCAAATACCCTAGGCCTGGAAGAGTTATATTACGATGCAAATAATTCAATTAAATTGGCCGGTCTGTTTATTCTCAATACCGACAGATATATTCACGATCGCTAAAGACCAGAAATAAATTATTGGAAACTAGAACTTTCATGCACCAGACAGCATTATCTGTCTTGTATACTTTGTTCCTTGAGACATGTCGCCTTTGCGACTTGGTTGTACGTGTTTCGGCCTTGATGTTTCAAACAGCTATTCGGGTCATTATAGTGAAACGGCAACGCGAGTGAAACATGTCACAACCCCCAAATAGCTGTAATCTTGCGTCTTTGAGACATGTTTTCAAGGAAAACAGGGTGAAACATGTAGCAATATGAAGTATCTCACATGTTACCCATCTCAAAATGAAACGTTAAACATGTAACCTCTTTTTGCAGTGTACACAGATTTCTATTTAAAGAAACCTTCGATTATTCCACCTCTTGGAATAGTCCAATTTTACCTAACAAGCTCTTGCCAACTCCACCATGGCAGTTAGCCAAACCAGAAGTAGATATTTCACTGACGAAATATAAAAAGGCAGACACTAGCCAGCTCGTGTATACACAAGAATTTGGTCTACTGAGAGAGAAATACAGATCACATCAGGCTATTTATACAGATGGTTTTAAAGATGGTGAGAGAGTAGCGTGTGCTACTGTCTTTAGTTCCAAAACTAAAACCTATCGTCTACCAGGTAAAAGTTCCATATTCACTGCAGAGGCAATCAGCTTTAGAAGGTATTGGGTCCACTAGAAGGAAAAAATATGTCATATTCTCAGATTCAATATGCTGCCTTCAAGCGATTAAAAGTGGAAATTCAACTCATCTCACCATCTTGAAAATTCTACAATTATATGACATTAGATTTGATCAACAGATAGATATTGTGCTTTGTTGGGTGCCTAGTCACGATGACATCAAAGGCAATATTGAAGCTGATAAAATGGCTAAGGCAGCTCTAGATGAAGAAGTTGATCCTGTTGGAATCCCATGCAGCGATTTCAGACCATCTATCTGCGCTTATGTGAGAAAGCTGTTTCAATCTTTATGGGATACTATGGATAATAACAAACTTCACGAGTTCAAAAAAAAAACAACTGTTGGTTATACTCATCTGAACAGTCAGAAACGTTTCGACCAGGCCATGATTAGACGATGTAGGAGCGGCCATACACGATTATCTCACGAATATTTACTAAAACAGGAGCCGGTCCCAAGGTGTATTCCATGCCATGAAGATCTCACGATGAAACATATTCTCATAGACTGCATACATTTTAAGATTGTAAGAGATACTTTTTATCGAGCAGCTACGTTGGAAGATCTATTTAGCAGAGTAAAAGAACTGAGATTGTATTTTAGATTATTTGAGAGAGATTGGTTTGTTGTACAAATTTTAATGTTTGTACCTGTTTTAACGCATTAGTTTGCTGAGTTGTTGACTTAGAATTTTCTTTGATCGTCGCTAAAAAGCTGAAATATTGATGAATGCGACGTTAAACCTTATTTCTCTCTCTCTCTCTCTCTCTCTCTCTCTCTCTCTCTCTCTCCTATAGTCATGACGAAAAAACGTGGTCTTATCAGTGGAATTTTAACAAAATTAACAGCGAGTGTGTTTATTATTTGAAGGGATTAGTCAACAAATTTGTGCAATCAGTTGCTGAACATTCATGGTGGAAGTTAACCAAAAATCTATTCACTCTTAACCCAGAAATGAAAATAATTAAGATTTGTTTTTCCGTTTATTAATAAACGACAGTTGAACGTTCGACAGGGAGACAACTCATATTGCTTCGTTTCACAGTTGAATGTGAAAATGTTCTTCACCAGTTTCTCGCGTTTTTACACACAGTTATCACCCAGTAGATGCCAAATATGTTTGGTAGTTTAGTACATTTACCGAAAGACTGATCCGTCATTTGATAGAAACGGAAACCGGAAGATCATACACAGAAATCATACGCGCCTACAGGTTAGACACCACTATTAAAATTCCTTACTTATAATGTAGTAAATCTGGCTGGCACATCTGCAGAAAAAGCTATTCCCAATATTTCGTTGCAACAAATGACCTACCTTTCTGAAAAGACTGATTTGTTCTGTCAAATTTATCGCCAATTTGAACATATTCAGGGCTTCGGGTTCAGATTTAAGTACGCGAGCTAAAAATAGCCCACGTCAAAATATTTAGGAGAGGGTATTTGAAAGTCAGGCGAGTGGTTGCAATATAATACAATATAAAATATGACAGTTTACGTGAGCTAAAAATCACTCTCGTGACATGAATTTACGCGAGTGTTTGCGTGCAGGTCAGCTATCACTCACGCTAAACACGAATCCCTGTATCATATAATGAGAGGCTTGATTCCGAACCAGCCGTCATGACAGACAATCACCCCGCAGAAACTAATAATTCCCTAAAACCCCATGTGGGTACCCGACAAGAAGCTGTCACAATGGTTCTGTCTGTAGACACTGGTCCAGCTTTTTTCTAGGAAGTAGGCTCTCATTTGCAAATTGTCCGGTAATGAGTGAGTGAGTGAGTGAGTGAGTCCATCCAAATCTTTTCGTCGGCAAAATAAGGAGAACCGTTGACATTAGAACCTTGATTTTTTGGCATGAACGTGCATTAGGGGACTGTTACCAGCAAGTTCTGCCGGCTTTTGATGAAAATTTGACCTACTTAGGTGACATTTTACATTTATGCTTGGACCCCCAAGTCATCTTCCTAACCTACTTCGTAGATCCTGTGACGTTAGTCACACTACTCATGTCTGTATATTTTTCTTTGTCAAATAATCCAAAAAGAATTTCAATATATATGATCACAACCTTTCCTTCCTGTGATAAATACCAGCCAATCAGCAGATGCCCTGTTTTCTGTGGTATTTCATCCTATACACACTTAATATTGGCGTCTAATCTACATGCAACCCCTAAAAATTTAGGAGGATTGTTACCATTTCCCCTAGAGCCTCTTCTCGAAGTCCCGCGGGACAAGAACGAAATGATTAGAGAATTATTCCCCAGAATCCAAGATCAAACGCTGCCAATTTAGAGTACGAGCTAAAACTGTATATTATACTGCTATATTCCTACGAAGTAGGCTATCATTTGCAGATTGTCCGGTAATGAGTGAGTGAGTGAGTGAGCGAGTCAGTCAGTCCATCCGAATCCTTTCGTCGGCAAAATAAGAAGAACCGTTGACATTAGAACTTTGATTTTTGGCATGAACGTGCATTAGGACAGTGTTACCAGCAAGTTCTGAGCTGACCGAATTCTGATGAAAATTTGATTTATAATTATTGTTTTATTATTTATTGAAGGCTCAGCGAGTGCACTGTCATGCCCATCGGGAACCCTTGGCTGTATGTTTCATTGTGACTTTTGAAGGTTCTCTGATACGACATATCACGTTGGGCACACTGGTTCTCGTAAAATCACCGAAGTTAAGCGACTTTGAGGCCGGTCAAGACTTGGATGGGTGACCTCGTGCTGTACTGCTGGGCTGATAAGTGTCCAGGGTAATAGGAACTGAGGGCGATAATAGTTGCTACGCTAATTACTCACCAGCGGTGACATCTGGGAAATTTAATAATACCCACTGTCAATTAGAGACTGCTATATACATTCTCTCACGGTAGCACATAGGGCCCCCAAGTCATCTCTCGAGTAAACACTTAAATCATATCAAACACTACTTCGTAGGTCCTGTGACGTTAGTCACACTGTCATGTAGGTATACATCCTCAAGTAATGTCACTCTGATTGGGTGGATAGTTGAGCACGTGTGAAAAGCTCAATGTTGAACACATTTCGATGTATTATTTCTATCTCTCCATTCTATGGAAACGCAGATGAGTCATCCGAATAAAAAAGCAAGGGTTCAGTTGAACAAATGAATTCGAAAGTGGATAAAAGCCTGAGCATGCATATCTAAACCCTTGCAGCTGAACATCAAAACAGAAGCTCACCCTGTTATTTATGAAGTATGGGTTCGGGCAATGCAATACATAGGAATTGGGTTCGGAGATAGTGGTAAGGGCTCGGTGCCCTGGGGTTGAGGACTTGCTCATGGGGGTACTATAGTGGGTGGGTTGAATTAATCTGCAGTTCCTATTATCCTGGATACTGATCCGCTCAGCCAGTACAGCACCCGGTCTCCAATCCAAGTACTGACCGAGTTCAACATTGCTTAACTTTGGTGATCTGACGAGAATCGGTGTGCCAAACGTGATACGCCTACTGCGGTCAGACAAGGCTTAGTAAATTTGAGAGATAGAGATGGGGCTCAGTGCCCTGGGGGTGGGAACATGCTCTCTAAGGTAGCGGGTGTGTTAAATAAGTGTAGCATGATGTAAGCTGCCAGAATATAAAGGATTTTGGGATCGTGTGAGGCTGAATTTAGGAGATAGAGGGTGAGGTGCGGCGCCCTAGAAATGGGGAATAGAATACAATAGAAAATAACCTTTAATTGTACTGTTTTGCCCGTTGATGGGTTAATGTGTACAAGAGAAAACAAAACCACAGAACATGATTCTGAGGGTTTTGAATGGGTTGAATAAGTGTAGCATGATGTAAGCTCCCAGAAATATGTGAGTTTAGGATCGGCCAAGGCTTAGTTTAAGAGATAGAGGATGGTGCTCGGTGCCCCAGTGTTGGGGACATGCTCCCGAAGTGGAATGGTACAATAAGTGTAGCATGACGTCAGTTCTCGGAAGCTATGAGAGTAGTATATAAGGAGCAAATCGATAAAGTAGCGCTTCACTGCGCATGCGCAGAACCTTGGGTGACGTCACAATTGGTGGTGTGCGCATGCGTGGATGGTGGGTGGTGGGACAAGATGGCGGCTGTGGGTGGTGGGACAAGATGGCGGCTGTGGGTGGTGGGGGACAAGATGGCGGCTGTGGGTGGTGGGACAAGATGGCGGCTGTGGGTGGTGGGACAAGATGGCGGCTGTGGGTGGTGGGACAAGATGGCAGCTGTGGGTGGTGGGACAAGATGGCGGCTGTGGGTGGTGGGACAAGATGGCGGCTGTGGGTGGTGGGACAAGATGGCGGCTGTGGGTGGTGGGACAAGATGGCGGCTGTGGGTGGTGGGACAAGATGGTGGCTGTGGGTGGTGGGACAAGATGGCGGCTGTGGGTGGTGGGACAAGATGGCGGCGGCTGTGGGTGGTGGGACAAGATGGCGGCTGTGGGTGGTGGGACAAGATGGCGGCTGTGGGTGGTGGGACAAGATGGCGGCTGTGGGTGGTGGGACAAGATGGTGGATTATAGAAAAACGTATAAAAGGAGTCCATTTTTAGGGTAGGGGTGTATTCAATCTGACTTACCTGACCTGTCTGCTTGCCTGCCTGCCTGCCTGCTTGCCTATCCGCTTGTATGAGCCGAAAAGCATGAGACGTGGAGAAGATTTTCCCTTTGACCCAGCAGTACCTCCCGTTGAAGTCTTGCCTGAAGATGAGCGTGTCAGGGACATTTATCAACGTCACTGGGCTATCATACGCCATTGTTTCCACCGTCACCGTCGTCTATTGGACTTGTATAATTTTCGGTTGGAGGACCTCACGTATCTTCCTACTTACGCCGAGAACATTTTTACAGATCAGGTCACTGCCTTCAAATTGAATGTGACATTTGGGTATATCTTACGGCACAAAAAGACGGACCAACTGCGGTATTTCTATCCCAGTAATAATTCGTATGTGTTTGACCAGCCATTCACCATCACGGATGCGATTTCTCTGGAGTCACTCATCGACCAATTGACTACGTTGGATCCATTGGAATGGGCTCGGTTGCAACGCCCCAATACCCAATGGTTGGTGCAAATGGTGACCAACGTCACATTTTTCGTCACGAAAATGAGAGATCACCCCATCGGTGCTCCTGTACTACTTCCTCCGTGGTTGCTTCATCGATGCGGCCTGTATGCATTAACAGCAGGGCTGAAGGGGCCCTACAAAGACCGGAAATGTCTGTTTCGGTGTTTGGCCGTGCATGTGGACGAGTGTAACCCCCAGTGTTGTGACACAGTGGCCGATGGCTATTGGGAACAGTATTTAGAGCAGCAAGACATTGACCCGCGCCACTTCCGTGGAGTGCCTTTTAAGAATTTGGATGACGTGGAAACACTGTTCGACATTAATATCTTTGTCTATCGATTACGATGCGAGGACGATACATTTGTGGCTGAATTGGTTCGGCGATCAACAGAACGGTATGCTGCTACGATGAAAGTCAATGTGTTCGACGACAATGGCGTGAGTCATTTTTCGCTCATCTCCAATATGAGCCGGTACGCTCAGTCTTTCAGTTGTGGTCAATGCCATCGGGTGTTTCATCGCTCCTCCAACTTACAGCGCCACGAGAAAATCTGTGACAACAGTGTCAAGCGAGTATATCCGGGTGGAGTGTATCATAATGCACCTACTATTTTCCAGGAACTGGCCGATGAGGGTGTGATGATACCGGAAGAGGACCGTTATTTTCTCTACCGGGCGTGTTACGATTTCGAGGCCCTGTTGGAGCCCATGGACATGTTTTCAGCAAAAACGCAGTGGACGCAGCGCCATATTCCTCTGAGTGTCAGTATTTCCAGCAACGTACCTGGCTATGACGCTGCTCCGGTGTGTTTCGTGTCCACGGGGGACTCCCATGAGTTGATTACCCGCATGATGGAGTATTTAGAGCAAGTGAGTGCGGCTAGTACGGAATTGTTGGTGGCCAAGTTCGAGGACGTACTGGACCAACTGGACGACTGCATTCCTGTACCCGGTGTATCGTTCAGCGATGATGAAGAGTCCGAGTCCGAGTCCGAGTCCCTGCAGTCGCAGCCTCTGCAGTCGCAGGATGTCCCTTTACCGAAACCGTATGCGGAGAAATTGAAAGTGCGCTTCCTACAGTACCTAGGTCAGTTACCGGTGCTCGGCTTCAACTCGGGACGCTATGATTTGAACATGGTGAAAGAATTTCTCTACCCTTACTTGGCCCAGGCGAATACCCTCAAGTCCGTCATAAAGAAGATCAATAATCATATGGCCCTCACTACCACGTCACTGCATTTCCTCGATGTGCGGAATTACCTGGCACCCAATCACAGTTATGATCAGTGGGTGAAAGCATACGACTGTACCCAGACGAAAGGTTACTTCCCGTACACCTATATGACGAGCCTGGACCGCTTAGAAGACACCCAGTTGCCACCCCGGGAAGCGTTTTACAATGACCTGAAAGGGGAAGCTCTGCCGGAGGACACCTACATCGAACTCCAACAAGTATGGAACGATGAACATATGCAGACGTTGCGAGATTTCCTGGTGTGGTATAACAACCTAGATGTGGTTCCTTTCCTCGAAGCGGCCGAGAAAATGGTGCAACTCTTTCGTCGCCAAATGCACGTGGATATCTTTAAAGAGTGCTTGAGTTTACCGGGTCTAGCCCTTCGCCATTTGTTTCAAGAGTGTTCCACCTACTTCTCGTTGGTACAACAGAAAGATGCAGACATGCATGAATGTCTGAAGAAGAACATTGTGGGCGGACCTAGCCTTATTTTTCACCGCTACCATGAGAAGGATGTGACTACACTGCCCAGTGGGAAACCCTGTGCCAAAATCATTGGATTTGATGCCAATGCCCTCTACCTGTGGTCCCTCGCCCAACCCATGCCCAGCGGGCATTATACGCGTTGGTGGGCAGACGGTCAACATTTCACACCGCAACGGTCACCGTACAAACATCTCGCCGACCAGTGGTTAGACTGGGAAGCCTATCGACGGGGAATTTATATACGACACCAGACCAACGCCACAGAGAAGCGTATAGGAGATCGTCGACTCCCCGTCGATGGGTTTGCCCTTGTACAAGGAACACCGACCGTTTTCCAGTTTTACGGGTGTTACTGGCACGGCCACGAATGCCATTTCAGCGCTGGCCGCTTCAATGAGCGACGTGGGAAAACACCGGAAGAATTACGCGAAGAAATGGTGGCCAACGGGGATTACGTGAAAGAGCGAGGATTCCATCTCATTGAAATGTGGGAATGTGAATTTCACACGATGTGTCAGGCCCTGCCCCATTTACGACGGTTCCTAAAAGAGCGTGAGTACCCCTTGAGTCGTCGGCGATTGCTCAGTCTGCCACAGATGTTGGACGCCATTCGTTCGGGAGACCTCTACGGCTTTGTAGAATGCGACCTCCATGTTCCTGACACTCTCAAGCCCCTCTTCGCCCAGTGTCCGCCCATCTTTAAGAACACGCTGGTGGGTCGGGCGGATATTGGGGACACCATGAGGACCTATGCGGAGCAACACGAGTGTTTGTCTCAACCTCGCCGCATGTTGATTGGAAGTATGTGGGCCGAGAAAATCTTGCTGGGCACCCCCTTACTGCAGTGGTACATGAACCACGGTTTGGAAATTACTCAAATATATCAGGTAATACAGTACGTACCCGAGGCTTGTTTTGCCGAGAATGCCGACCTCGTGACGAAGGCCCGTCGTCAAGGTGATGAATACCCCAGTCAGGCCATCATCGCTGAATCTTGGAAGCTCACTGGCAATGGTTATTACGGAAAAACGGTAACGAACCAGGATAAGCACGTCAACGTGAACATTTGTAGTACTGCCCAAGCCCGCAAAAAAGTCAATTCTCCTCTGTTTCGATCCGTGGAGGTCATCGATGACGACACCTATGAAGTCACTTCAGCCAAGAAGACTATCCGGTACAACTTACCCCTGCAGATTGGATGTATGGTCTACCAGGTGGCCAAGTTGAGGATGCTGCAGTTTCTCTATGACTTCATGGGTGTCTATTTTAACCCCTCAGACTGGCAGTTGATGGAGATGGACACAGATTCGGCCTACATGGCCGTCTCCAACGCCGATTGGGAGTCCCTGGTGAAACCCGAGCTAAGGGATCAGTATGAGGCGGACCGGGACCAGTGGCTACCCCGACGTGAGCACTACCAGTACGACAAGCGGACAGCCGGCCTGTTTAAACTAGAGTGGAGTGGGGATGCTATGATTGCGCTCTCCTCTAAGACCTACTACTGTTACGGAGGAGACGGAGGAGAGGAAAATAAGTTTAGTTGTAAAGGCGTCAACCGACGTGACCCTGCCATCGACAAA
>JAVTVY010015643.1:0-63444 GCA_036873755.1 Hanleya hanleyi
CTTTCGACCATAATTCCACGAATTTCCAACGCTGGGATCTGGAGCTCTAAGAGAGAGCTATTAGACAATGCCAAGCTCTTATCTAACCCGCTCCTAGTTACAGTTACACTCGAAAAACCGATGACGTCCCTACCCGACTTTCTCAAGTAGCACCATAGAGGAGGCCATTGGTCTTCCGGCCATACCTCTTTCAATAATATAGGATGAGAAGTTAATTAACCATCAGCAATCAGCCCTATTATTGCTTAATTAGCTCCCGTTGGGCTTTTGTCTAAAACTATATTAGTTTCGGGGTTACACTCGAGAAACTGATGACGTCCACAAATAGTTTATCCGACTTTTTTCCTTGGTAACATACTTGTGGACGTCGCACGTTTTCCCGGTATATCTTTTTCAATTACCTACGGTTAGCCATGAATTAATCGTCAGCAATTAGTCCTATTATCGCTTAATTAGTCACCGTTTGCATTTTCTCTAACCCTCTATTAGTTTCGGAGTTACACTCCAAAAACCGATGACGTCAACAAATAGTTTACCGGAATTTCTAAGTAGCAAACTTTTGGACATCATCGTTTTCCGGGTGTAGCTCTGAAACTACTAGGGTTATAGAAAAGACCAACGGTGGTTAGTTAAGCGATAATAGGGCTAATTGCTGATGGTTAATTAATGGCTAACTGTCAGTAATTAAATGAGATATAGTCGGACAACGTGGGACGTCCATAAGTATGTTACGTAGAAAAAATGTCGGGTAAGCTATTTGTGGACGTCATGGGTTTTCGAGTGAAACTCGGAAACTAATAGAGAGTTAGAGAAAAGACAAACAGTATTAAGCATATAGTCATATTCTTAAGAGAACAGATATAGGTCAGCCAACAGGGGCGCACAATTAGTACCCATTGGAATATCTAGATGCTGCTGATATATTGTGCTGCCAAATTTCACATAGATATTATTAATGAGAGATTCTAGCAACTCTATAAACAAAGAAACATCCCATGAATGATATATCTTGTATGTAGTAGATATAAGAATACTTTATGGCATCCGACATTACTACATCTACGACCTGTTTTCTTGAACACATATACTATTAATGAGCTTAGACGGTCAATAAGGTCCTGATGCGAAGTCTATAAGTATGTTATGAAGGAAAAAGTCGTGTAAACTACTTATGGACGTCATCGGTCTTTTGAGTGTAACCCAGAAACTAATGGAAGTTTAGACAAACCCACCCCTAATCCGTGAAGTAATATCACGGCAAACTCCAGCTGGAGTAACTTATATGTAAAATTTGCCTTTTTCAACTTCCAAGATTAATTATGTTTAGCTCGGTGTATGGCATTTACCAATTCGTTTGTCGGGTGTTGGGGTTAAAAATAGCTGTTTAAACTACACGTAGAAAAAGGGACAGCCTTCTGCTCCTCCACTTTCTTAAATATCAAAAAGTATAGTTATATTATCTGGAATGTCGTATCCTTGCTATATTGTGGCAGTGTACTAGCACCATGGTGCTTAATCTCATAAGTATGGTTATATAATCTGGAATGCCATATCCTCGCTATATTGTGGTAGTGTACTAGCACCATGGTGCTTAATCTCATAAATATGATTGTGAAGTTTTGAATGACATATCCTCGCTATATTGTGGCAGTGTACTAGCACCATGGTGCTTAATCTCATAAATATGATTGTGAAGTTTTCAATGACATATCCTCGCTATATTGAGGCAGTGTACTAGCACCATGGTGCTTAATCTCATAAATATGATTGTGAAGTTTTCAATAACATATCCTCGCGATATTGAGTCAGTGTACTAGCACCATGGTGCTTAATCTCATAAATATGATTGTGAAGTTTTCAATGACATATCCTCGCGATATTGTGGCAGTGTACTAGCACCATGGTGCTTAATCTCATCAATATGATTGTGAAGTTTTCAATGACATATCCTCGCGATATTGTGGCAGTGTACTAGCACCATGGTGCTTAATCTCATAAATATGATTGTGAAGTTTTCAATGACATATCCTCGCTATACTCTGGCGTTGTACTAGCACCATGGTGCTTAATCTCATAAATATGATTGTGAAGTTTTCAGTTACATATCCTCGCTATATTGTGGCAGTGTACTAGCACCATGGTGCTTAAGCTCATAAATATGATTGTGAAGTTTTCAATGGCATATCCTCGCTATACTCTGGCGTTGTACTAGCACCATGGTGCTTAATCTCATAAATATGATTGTGAAGTTTTCAATGACATATCCTCGCCATATTGTGGCAGTGTACTAGCACCATGGTGCTTAATCTCATAAATATGATTGTGAAGTTTTCAATGACATATCCTCGCTATATTGTGGCAGTGTACTAGCACCATGGTGCTTAAGCTCATAAATATGATTGTGAAGTTTTCAATGGCATATCCTCGCTATACTCTGGCGTTGTAGCAGCACCATGGTGCTTAATCTCATAAATATGATTGTTAAGTTTTCAATGACATATCCTCGCTATATTGTGGCAGTGTACTAGCACCATGGTGCTTAATCTCATAAATATGATTGTGAAGTTTTCAATGACATATCCTCGCTATACTCTGGCGTTGTACTAGCACCATGGTGCTTAATCTCATAAATATGATTGTGAAGTTTTCAATGACATATCCTCGCTATGTTGTGGCAGTGTACTAGCACCATGGTGCTTAATCTCATAAATATGATTGTGAAGTTTTCAATGACATATCCTCGCTATATTGTGGCAGTGTACTAGCACCATGGTGCTTAATCTCATAAATATGATTGTGAAGTTTTCAATGACATATCCTCGCTATATTGAGTCAGTGTACTAGCACCATGGTGCTTAATCTCATTAATATGATTGTGAAGTTTTGAATGACATATCCTCGCTATATTGAGTCAGTGTACTAGCACCATGGTGCTTAATTTCATAAATATGATTGTGAAGTTTTCAATGACATATCCTCGCTATATTGTGGCAGTGTACTAGCACCATGGTGCTTAATCTCATAAATATGATTGTGAAGTTTTCAATGACATATCCTCGCTATATTGTGGCAGTGTACTAGCACCATGGTGCTTAATCTCATAAATATGATTGTGAAGTTTTCAATGACATATCCTCGCTATATTGTGGCGTGTACTAGCACCATGGTGCTTAATCTCATAAATATGATTGTGAAGTTTTCAATGACATATCCTCGCTATATTGAGTCAGTGTACTAGCACCATGGTGCTTAATCTCATAAATATGATTGTGAAGTTTTCAATGACATATCCTCGCTATACTCTGGCATTGTACTAGCACCATGGTGCTTAATCTCATAAATATGATTGTGAAGTTTTCAATGACATATCCTCGCTATATTGTGGCAGTGTACTAGCACCATGGTGCTTAAGCTCATAAATATGATTGTGAAGTTTTCAATGGCATATCCTTGCTATACTCTGGCGTTGTACTAGCACCATGGTGCTTAATCTCATAAATATGATTGTGAAGTTTTCAATGACATATCCTCGCGATATTGTGGCAGTGTACTAGCACCATGGTGCTTAATCTCATAAATATGATTGTGAAATTTCAATGACATATCCTCGCTATACTCTGGCGTTGTACTAGCACCATGGTGCTTAATCTCATAAATATGATTGTGAAGTTTTCAATGACATATCCTCGCTATATTGTGGCAGTGTACCAGCACCATGGTGCTTAAGCTCATAAATATGATTGTGAAGTTTTCAATGGCATATCCTTGCTATACTCTGGCGTTGTACTAGCACCATGGTGCTTAATCTCATAAATATGATTGTGAAATTTTCAATGACATATCCTCGCTATATTGTGGCAGTGTATTAGCACCATGGTGCTTAATCTCATAAATATGATTGTGAAGTTTTCAATGACATATCCTCGCTATACTCTGGCGTTGTACTAGAACCATGGTGCTTAATCTCATAAATATGATTGTGAAGTTTTCAATGACATATCCTCGCTATATTGAGTCAGTGTACTAGCACCATGGTGCTTAATCTCATAAATATGTTTGTGAAGTTTTCAATGACATATCCTCGCTATATTGTGGCAGTGTACACGCACCATGGTGCTTAATCTCATACATATGATTGTAAAGTTTTCAATGACATATCCTCGCTATATTGTGGCAGTGTACTAGCACCATGGTGCTTAATCTCATAAATATGTTTGTGAAGTTTTCAATGACATATCCTCGCTATATTGTGGCAGTGTACACGCACCATGGTGCTTAATCTCATACATATGATTGTGAAGTTTTCAATGACATATCCTCGCTATATTGTGGCAGTGTACACGCACCATGGTGCTTAATCTCATACATATGATTGTGAAGTTTTCAATGACATATCCTCGCTATATTGTGGCAGTGTACTAGCACCATGGTGCTTAATATCATAAGTATGATCGTAGTCTTCGATGCCTTGCAATACTCCTGCATATACTAGCACCATGCTCAGATGCTGCTTCATATTATAATGTACGACTGGAATGACATACGCTTAGTCTATATTTAGACACTGGCAGCCAGTGTAGGCTACTGTCAAGCGCCATATCAGTGTCGAACGATCAATCAGTATTTTCCACTGCTCGCTCATGTTGTTGTTTCGGCACAGGTTTCCGGTATCTAGGCGCAGGCGCCGGTTGAGCGGAAGCCTTGAAATCCATCCAATAGCTGGATGGTGCGTATTATGGTGCGTACCCCTACGTTAGAGAAATATTATACCTGCTGAAGAACATTCTCTGTCGCAGTGTATAACGGAACTTTGTTCCATTTCGGTGTCCGCTGAGATGAATAATGTGATCTGCATCATGCATCGCCTGCACGTCACACGTAGACTGTAATCGAGGGAGTGTGCTATATTGTGTTCGAGTGGACGCATCAATTTGTGTGATATCCGACAGGAAACGTGAAAATTGATATTCTTTCACAGATTTCGAAGTGTATACAGTTCTGGTGAGAATGAACGCAGCCGTTATGATCAGCGATTGAACGATAATGTAGGCCACCGAACAGGTTTTGTGGAATCAACATTCTGTAACGACTGGAGGGATTTTATCGGACATGTGCAGTACGGAACGCTATTTGTTGCATACATTCGCTTATCGTGGCAGTCCGTATAATTTGTCAATTTTTGTGTTTGGCACCACAACAGTGAAAGCTGATGGATGAAATTCTACTCCACTGGAACGGTAACGAATGAATGGAATATCTTACCAAACTCTCAGGTAGGATGTGGGTTTCAGGAGTTCACCGGGTGTGACAATTTCTTTATAATGATTTGTGATAAAAGCGGGTAAAACCTAATGTCAAAATCTCCTTGAAGGTCACGGAGATGTCGATTTATTGCTGATCAGCTGATTTCCAGGACAGACAGACATTATTTCGGCTCTTTTCTCTTCGAAATTCTTGTAATTTGCTCAATACAAATAAATATTTAAATTGACTCTGAGTTTTCTGTTGGCATTATTTCAGCAATATTATGCACTAAAATCTGATGATTCGAAATAAAACTAGGAAATTTTAATGCTTGGGCAATGGTAACACAGCACTATACAGTGGGCCTTCTTTGTCTTTATCTTGTGGTTTCAACATATTTTCTAATATGCAGTCTATATATTGTCAAAACATTGATAGACGTCTGGAGTAACATCCGGTGTAGCTGCAAGGGCGAAGAAATTATCCACCATAAAGTTCGTGTACGGTAGAATGAAAACACCAGGTACATTGGAAATAAAATTGATTTTCTTGGCTAAACAAATACGTGTAGACTATGGATTACAGTGTTATCATAATTCCGTGAAAGTTGAAACGGATTTATCGGAAAAAATAGGAAATTTTTATGCTTAAGTAACACAGCAAAAAAACACTGTGGGCAAGCCTATTGTTGCACTAACTGACACTGGCCGCCATGTTGTACTCACCTCACCTCACACGACACAAAAACTGGCCGCCATTTTGAACCCACCATGCACTGACTGACACCACACACGACACAAAAACGGGCCGCCATCTTGTACCCACCATGCACTGACTGACACCACCACACGACACAAAAACTGGCCGCCATCTTGGTCCCACACCAAAAAGGACACATAAACAGACTGCCATCTTGTACACACCACAGCCGACTTAAACTATAAATAACGTGTAAAATTGACATTTTATTCACAAAGACAATGATGAGTTCCTCCAGAAGAAGAGCCCTATTTACACACCATCCGCCTAGAGATCCGAGAAATGCTGCTACAGAACATAGAGAAATAGTTAGCGTTGAAGAAGCTAATGGAATGATAATAACGACAAGTTTTCAGCAGGAGATTGAAGACGAAGCCACGTTAATACGCAGTACAGAAGAGCTGGCACAACTCCGGCGAGCTGTAATTGCAGAAGAAGATGGCCGATTGCAACGACAACAAAGTCAAGATCATTTTATGCATATGTCAGGAGTGCTGGGTGACGCTCACGTGTGTTGGCGATACGTGTCATTGCGTTGAGGCTGGAGAAAACCATCTCAAAGTGAAGTGTCCCATATGTAGAAAACATGTGGGGGGCATCAAAAGAATATACCGCGCCTAAGTGTGTCGTGTGACACTATCAACGGCCCTTTTCAGGGCCAACCCATCTTTCCGGAAGTGGAAACTTCTTTTCTTAAGCACACCAAATAACACCAAGCTCGCATCATCCTTTTCCCCCAAAAAAATCAAAAAAAAAAAAAATTTTACTATTTTTTTCAAATTATTGAAAAAAAGGGGAAACATTGCAGTGGGGGGACATGGGGAGGGGGGGAGGGAAATGGAATGGCCAAAAAAAAATTTTTTTTTATCATTGAATAAAAAAGAAAAAAAAGATTCATGGAGCCAAAAAAAATCTTTTTCATTTTATATGTTTTTTTAACAATTAAATATTGAAATTAAGAAAGGGGAGGGGTGAATTGGAGGGGGGGACAGGGGAGTAAGCAAGGTGGATGGAATAGCCCCCATTTTTTCTTTAATAATGAACCCATGGGGTTGAGTGAGGTATCAAATTGAAGGTGAAGTGAAGGGGCATGTAATGGGTTGGGTATGGATTGAACTATGGGCATTTTGCGCATGCGCGGTAGCCGAAAGGTATGAAAATAGACGTTTTTGGAGGTAGGAGATAGCCAAAAAAAAAAAAAAATTTAAAATGGACCAATGGGGTCAAATTGAAGGTAAAGTGACGGAGCATCTAATGGGGTGGGTATGGGATTGAACTATCGGCCTTCTGCGCATGCGCGGCGGCCGAAGGGTGTGAAAATAGCCTTTTTGGGGTTAGAGGCGTCCCTAATGGTCCAATCGGGTCGAGTGAGGTATCAAAGTGAAGGTGACGTGAAGGAGCATCTGATAGGACTGGGTGTGGGCTTGAATTAGGGTGATTCTGCGCATGCGCGAAGGCCGAAGGCTATGAAAATAGCCTTTTTTGGAGCTAGGGGAGCCCCTAATGGTCTAATGGGGACGAGTGAGGTATCAAAGTGAAGCTGAGGTGAAGGAGCATCTAATGGACTGGGTGTGGGGTTGACATATCGATAAAAAATGGATATGACCTTGAACTGATCACGTGACCTCCCGTGATGACAAATACCCAGAACCAAGTCAGTACATGCATCCCATAGTCCCAGGTCACGCCCGATTCACGCAGACCGGAAGTGACGTCATACACCTGCGCACAACCGTGATGGAAAAAATGGATATGACCTTGAACTGATCACGTGACCTCCCCGTGATGACAAATACCCAGAACCAAGTCAGTACATGCATCCCATAGTCCCAGGTCACACCCGATTCACGCAGACCGGAAGTGACGTCATACACCTGCGCACAACCGTGATGGAAAAAACCCAGAACCAAGTCAGTACATGCATTCCATACAGGCAGAATGCAGGCAGGCAAGCAAGGCAGGGATGCAGGCAGGCAGGCAGGCAGGGAGACAGGTCAGGTCAGGTAAGTCAGATTGAATACACCCCTTTCCCTAAAAATGGACTCCTTTTATACGTTTTTCTATCCACCTCCCACCACACGACACAAAAACGGGCCGCCATCTTGTACCCACACCATGTTGTACCCACCTCCTACCACACACGACACAAAAACGGGCCGCCATCTTGTACAATACCATCTTGGTCACACCTCCTACCACACACGACACAAAAACTGGCCGCCATCTTGGACCCATCCATCTGGGTCCCAAGACGACACAAAAACTGACCGACGACACAAAAACTGGCCGCCATTTTGAACCCACCATGCACTGAGACACAAAAACTGGCCGCCATTTTGAACCCACCATGCACTGACTGACACCACACCACACACGACACTAAAACGGGCCGCCATTTTGAACCCACACCACAAAGGACACATAAACTGGCCGCCATTTTGAACCCACCATGCACTGACTGACACCACCACACGACACAAAAACTGGCCGCCATTTTGAACCCACCATGCACTCACTGACACCACCACACGACACAAAAACGGGCCGCCATTTTGAACCCACCATGCACTCACTGACACCACCACACGACATAAAAACTGGCCACCATTTTGAACCCACACCACACACGACACATAAACTGGCCGCCATCTTGGTCCCACCACACGACTCAAAAACTGACCGACGACACAAAAACTGGCCGCCATTTTGAACCCACCATGCACTGACTCACACAACACCACACACGACACAAAAACTGGCCGCCATTTTGAACCCACCATGCACTGACTGACACCACCACACGACACAAAAACTGGCCGCCATTTTGAACCCACCTCCCACCACATCAATCAAAAAATCAGACCACGCCTTCCACCCCCCCCACCAGCCAATCAGAATCACGCTTACATACCACCAATTGTGACGTCATCTTTACATCCGGGGGAAATAGCCGAATACTTACCCACTACATACTACTTACAAGGAAACAAGAGATTATAAGTCTTCAAAACTTCGTGTTTTCTTGTTTTCTCCCGCGAAAACAAGAAATTGAGAAAAAATGAAGGAGATGCAACAAAATAAGAAATTTAGAAACCTAGAAATTACGAAAACAAGAAATTCACAAGAAACTGGTTGATTTGTGCCATTTCTTTTTTCTCGTTTTCGCCCAAGAAAGCAATAAATTATAAGTTTTAAAACTTCATACAAATCAGCCACCATGTATTGCGATTAATCGCCTATTTGTGGTCACATTACGATTATGTTAATATACTCATATTCGAGTGATCCCGTCTTCACATATTAAGGCGAATGCACATGTTCCGTTGTTGCACTAGATCCAACAAGGGGGCCGTGACTAGTGGTCAGAGCGTCGGCCTCATGGGTAGTGGGTTCAATCCCAAGCCGGGTCATACCGAAGACTTGAAAAATTGAACTTGTTGCTTTCTCGCTTACGCTCAGCATTAAGAGGATAGAACAAGGACTGGTTCGCTCGGTGTGTCATGTCTGCCTGCGACATGATATTTCTGTGGGACAGCACTTTCTTGTTGCAGCATTAGATCTGCCCTTTTACAAGTGTCGTACACTGTAAATAAATCGGACGCCGACGTGTTCAAAATTGAATTGAATTGCTACTGTTCAAACTTTGAATGCGTATGTTCTGCATTTGAATACCTGCGTTAATGGTTTGAATGCTAAAGTTCAAAATTGAACATGGAAGTTAAAGGAAAAGTTCGGGTTTGGTTGCCTTTGATACATATTATTACAACTCACAAAGTTATACCCAAAACATATATTTTCTCATTTTAAATTTTTTTTTTGAAGTACTAATCATTTTAAAATCGTCAACTCGCAGAGACAGAGTGCCGCCATTGTACTGTATCCAGAAGGCGGATATGACGTAGGGAAAAGGCTTCGAACTCTTCTGTTTGTTCGGGTAATACACGTGAAGCACGGAGTCTTCAGTCGAAATTGAGTGAAATCATGTCGACGAGCGGCATTTCCGATTCCAGCGGTGAAAGCGACGAGGAAGCTGTGTTTGGTCTTCAGGGCTACCAATTCGAGCCGAAACGCTCAGATACGGAGATCAGAGCTGCGGGGATGATAGCAGCTCGAAACGAAGACAGAAGCCCGCGTGGAAAATTTAGTACATGTATCATATGGTGTCGGTGCACACGCTGCTCTCATCGACGGCTTACGGGAGAGATCGAGTGTCTTCGCTGTTGGGAGAGCGAACAAAGCCGCGCTCTGGCAACTAGAAATGAAAATGGTATGAGCTATTTAGTATTTGAAGTAATTCTTGCCAATTTTTACACCGTCAAACTTGCACCTTAACACACTCCATGCTGCCTCCATATGTTCTGCCTTCCGTTTACGTCACACTGTTTTACATAGTTTTACTCCTATTGGCTAAAATAAGTCACGTGACAATACAATGGCGATTTCCTGGAGTTTGGTAAATTTGACGGTATCACAGCATTTGGTTAACTATTTCTGTGTTAAAATAAATTCCAAAAATTAAAAAAAAATACAGTTGCATACCATTTGACTAGCTCTTTCAGTTGAAATATAGCTTTACCATACCCGAACCTTTGAACATGGAATCTAAAAATTTGAACACAAAATTTGAAATTTGTTCAATAAGTGTTACAGTTTAGGCGCTCAATAAGTGTTCTGAAATTGAACCTCTCAATTTACAGTGTAGTCAGCCTGTGTCGTTGGTCCTTGATATTCGACTTATTTCATGAAGCAGAACCATGCGTGAAGCGACGACCGTGTAACTCCACTATGTATGTCATTTTAATCGCGGTTCATGCGAGCTACCCATCACATGTGTTGTTGTCGGTTCCCGGTACAGAAGAATGGCCGCCATCGCAGAACCAGTGATAAGGCCGGCTGAGAGGGAAGACTGTTCAGAAATCATGCGCCTTATCAAGGTATAGTTATATCTGTATATTTCATCATGTTTCTAGTATCGAGTTTGCAGAATGAAGAGTCAAAGTGTGGGACATCTACAATATATACAACGCAGAAAAATGTGAAATTGGATCTCATCGGAAGCTTTACATAAGAATATATATATAATAATTGCAACTAGTTTCCGTGGGCTTTTGTGGTTTTATGTCTTGTAATCATGATGGAGAATGAAGTGCATGGTCGGCGTCGGGCCTCACAGGTCTTTGTTCTGGATAAAAACTTGTATTCTATTAATACTTCCTCGCTTGGGCTGTTTTTTTTTCTATCTGGCCGTCACATATTTCATCATATCCCATAACAGATGCCTTGATATGGCTATTAGATCATTTGTATCTTATACCGTTCAAGCCGGTCCAAGGGGCCGTGAGGTCATGCCATTCAAGTTGTTCACATGAACAGTCACAATAAAAGCGTGAATGAGATACAAATCATCATAAGCAGTCAGTATATTTGCCTGTAGTTTCATATGACTGCTTGTCAGTACCCTGGCATTGTTTTCCACCACCCTTTGTGATGTTGCGTTTAACAAACAGTAATTCTCTCTTTTATTCTACGTTTGATTATATGATTAAATAGGAACTCAGCGTGTACCTGGCCGATAAAGATGACGCTGTGAAGATAACAGAAGAAGGTGGGTATAAGAAGTCTTGAGATTTGACTCTTTGGGACACTGTCGGTGAAGAGACGCCATTGTGGTTACTCTGGGATATGATACGGTGAAGGGATTAGAAACTAATGTGAGTTGTAATCGGCGAATATTATACTTTACTGATTGTTGTAATCGGCGGATGTTATACATTAACGATTGTTGTAATCGGCGGATGCTATACGTTAACGATTGTTGTAATCGGCGGATGTTATACATTAACGATTGTTGTAATCGGCGGATGCTATACATTAACGATTGTTGTAATCAGCGGATGTTGTACATTAACGATTGTTTTCAAATTCTTTTCTGCACCAATTCTCAAACCTCCTCACATTGTGCCAGACAATGAATCCTTGACTAGCCAGTGCATTGTCCGTGAGTTACCCTACTGTCTGTGATTTTCCCTACTGTTTGTGAGTTACCCACAGTGGCTTGGTTAGCAGTTGGTGTCTTCGTCGATGTTGTTGTTAAAAATTTTTTTTCTCAAGAATGTGATTATTTCACACATTTTCATACACCACAATGACAGTGGATATCATAAAATTGCGTTCTATACGACCTACGCCGATCTACATACCCCTCCTCTACTATATCTTTATCTACAAGGACAAAGATATAATAGAGGAGGGGTATGTAGATCGGTGTATGTCGTATAGAACGCATTTTTATGATATCCACTGTCATTGTGGTATATGAAAATGTGGGAAATAGTTATATTCTTGATGAAAAAAAAATATATACATATCAACAACAACATCGACGAAGACACCCACTGCTAACCAAGCCACTGTGGAGTTACCCTAATGTTTGTGAGTCACCCTACTGTTTTTGAGTCACCCTATTGTTTATGAGTCACATCACTGTTTGTGAGTTACCCTAATGTTTGAGAGTCACCAAACGTGTGTGAGTCACTCTACTGTTTGTGAGTCACCCTACTGTTTGTGAGTCACCCTATCTTTTGTGACTCATTCTACTGTTTGTGAGTCACCCTACTATTTGTGAGTTACTCTAATGTTTGAGAGTCACCAAACGTGTGTGAGTCACTCTACTGTTTGCGAGTCACCCTACTGTTTGTGAGTCACCCTATTTTTTGTGAGTCGTTCTACTGTTTGTGAGTTACTCTAATATTTTTGAGTCACCAACCGTTTGTGAGTCACCCTATTGTTTGTGAGTCACCCTATTGTTTGCGAGCTCCCTACTGTTTGTGAGTGACCCCACTGTTTGTGAGTCAACCTATTGTTTGTGAGCTCCCTACTGTTTGTGGGTCACCCTACTGTTTTCGAATGATTGAGGTCGTCTCTGCTGGAGACATTTTGTCAATGCAGCAGCATCAGTTGACAATATATTATATAGCCGGGAGACCAGAAACACGTTATTTCTTAATACAGTGTAATACCTGGACGAATGAATACATTTACGTTCTAGTCAGACATTTTGGCAAACCGGTTTTAACTCGTCAGTGTCCCCTCAGTTCGTTTATCTTGACATTACTTCGACTGTTTCTGCATAAAATCTCGGACGTCCTTAGGCCTATCTTACTTCAGATCTAAAGCACAGCTCTATTATTTACATTTCGAGGACAACCACCAAACAAATTTGAATACCTTCAGGCGTCTTTCTCTGTTTAAGAGAACCACTGAAATATTTTAATTATTCTCATACAATTACATCTCGATCTCTTTCTTCGACTTCTAAGTAACTGTGGATGCGTCACGTGTTTACCCGTCCGTACATCGTGTTCGTCGTGCTTGTTAAAGGCTGTGTTTTAGTCGCACGACCAGCATGGCTTTAAAAATGCTGCGGAAGGGAAGGATATGTGCAAAATACAGCCGTTCTATAGAGGTTTCGATCCCCAATAATGCTCACTGATCTTTCGTCGTGTCCACCGATATCGAACAACGTCAACATTTCCAACTAAACTAAGTAAGAAAAACTATCAAACTTGTCGAGGCTTGAAAGTCAGAACATCCAGTTGAACCCTTGGATTGTGTGCGTTGATTGATCTCAGCTTTGTGAATCATGGACACTCGAACTCATTGGCAAACCTTCTCATTGATACTAAACCTCGCTAGGTAGAATTTCTCTGTACTATAATAAAATGACATTTTTCGAACAAATAACAAGCTTCAGAACAGACATTTAATATTCACCCGTCGCCCGTAAAGAATTTCCGCCGCAATAATCGTGAGACCTATTTCGTGTTATAGTCCTCCACTCCAAATGTGTATGAAGTAAAAAATTATAATAGCACACGGTCTGCTAATATAGAAGTGATCAACAGTTTTCAATGAGGTCAGCAAGGCATGTTAATGTACTTTACATAAAATCCTAATCACTGACCATTATTATTTATCCAAGTTAATTTCAAAGTCGTTTCCAGAGTATGTATCTCGATCACGCTTTGATTGTGACTGTTCATTGGAACACCATCGACATGTAAATCACAAGTTATCTCTCCTGAAAGGACAAATGGCACAGTAATCGGTTTCTTGGTTTCATGGTGGACCGTCCACGCTAAAACAGGCCACCTGGAAGTGGTCAGCATTAATTACTTATGTGTGGTCACCCAGAATTACTGGTTGTCTTCTCTTATGCCATGTCAACGTCCCAGCAGTTAGCCACTGGCATTCTCCACACGGCGGGACTTCTTCAAGCGAAGTAGCTTTCCACTGAGAAGAAGACTGTGAGATTATCAAAAGCGTTCCGTAATATGACAACAACAACCTGTCGACTGTTTACATCAGCAACGTTTACATCAGCAACGTTTTCTTTCTTAAATTAAATGCTCGCGCACGTTCATATTGATGTTAATATTTACTGGATTCATAAGTACTCAGGGCTACATATTTATGTGGCCACAGGCAGGGATGTTTCATCTGACATAATGGGAGACAATCCTGTTCAGGGAATGCCGTTGACCTTTTTAACTACTCATTTGCGATGTCAATATCCAACCAGAAAGCTGTACTTCTTTATAGGCAGACGTATCATGTACGTAATTGAACGAGATTAGGAAACCATTCGCTTCAGATTTCATCAAAAGCTAGTTTGAGCTGTACCATTGAATTGAACTCGTACAGATGCCTGCCTCGGACGGCAACGTCCCATCGTCTCTGTCATTTATTAAAGGATAACGATCGGCCTGCTTGTCGATCTTCTTGTGTTGTGGCTATGCTGTTCTCAAAGTGGACTGTTCTGACAACAGTAGTTGGCACCTTAGCCAGTGTTTAGCCACCTCGCCCAAGGCTCTAGATGAAATAAATATCCCTTGTTCTTGAAGACACCGGATATTAGTTGAGTTTGTATATTTCGTTTCCCAGTTGTGTATTAACAGAACTATGCAGACAGACAATAAGATATGCTAAACGCGGGGGTTGCACGAAGGATGGATCTCCGCGAAGCTGTTGGGTGAGTGATCCTTACTTGCTAGCCTTGCAGGAGATGCACCTGTTTTGTGTGATGTGGGTGGGGTTCAGCCGTCTATATGTCTACTCCTGTATGTTGTTTGATTTCAGCTAGTAGCGATATCATTTTTCCAGACGAAGAATAAAATTAATATCCGAGGGCTTCCCACTGGTTCCATTATAGTTATCCCTGGTCATCCATTGCCAGGATTTGATGTTTGTATTACATTGGTTCCCTGCCCGCTGGTGTCCTAGCCAGAGGACCGGTGCTTTGCTCCGTAAGTTATTGCGCTTGGCTTTAATTATGTCATTGTTGCCCTTACTGAAACGACATATTCCATGTTATGAAATTTGAGGTCTTTAAGACGACAGGGCTTGTGCGCGTGTGATCTTTAAGATGTTGTAACGCGAAGTCGTCTCAAGACACAGGGATGGTCTTCATATAACCTAAACAATAATAGTTTCCAAGGTCCGGCTTCTGAGATTTCTCGAAGTCTTGACAACCTCTTTAAATGAGAGAGGATACAACGCAAACGAAGTTCAATGTCTGTTGAATATTAAGCCGATTTATTGTAAATTCATTCCACCTAACTTAGGAATGACCGGCATCATTTGGACTAGCACAACCTCATCAACATCAGATCATTCAAAATGTTCCAAGAAAGTTATAAGAGTACAATGTCTTTGAGTTCGTTAGGGCATGACCTATTCCTGTAGATTACACACTGTTCATCACACGCACCATTGTCAATCAGTGGGAACTTCACGACGTCAGACAGAAAGTTCAGGGAAGTCCAGGCAGAGAATATATGACAGTTATGTTTTCAATCACTATGGCCATTTACAAGGCTCTGTTAAGTAGAACGAATCAAACTGTACCTGTATATACTGTTTCCACGGAATGGACTCGTTCCAGAGGTTTCTGGCACACGCTATCACGTCACCAAGGATGAGGAGAAACATGTCGTTGTTATAGGAAGGAACAGTGTTTGGGTCGAAATCTTATCACTGAGATGGACATCACTCGCGGCAGTTGTGGACAGCAGTTCGGAATTCCTTCCGGTCAGAATTACAAGGCAGTTCAAGGAGGCGTTGAACAGGGTCACACATTTTACAATGGCCAACAAACAAGGGCACCAAATATTTTCGCCAGACGGTGACTTAATTACCGTCTGCTATACCTCAGCAGGTGCAAAAAGGAAGGCAGGTCCTTTACCTGTTCTCTGTGTAATTGACGATTGTCCTTGGCCTGAATATCAGTTCACAGATTGTCCACAAGTTTCGTGATGCCTTGAGCAATGGTCTGGAGCTCCTGTAGTTTTTCTGGCTCAGCCATTTTGTCCAAAAATTAGTACTCTCAATGTCCTCGGTCGATCGTCTAAATCTGTTTTCTCAAGATCTTGTAGGTGTATCCAAAAGAAAATTATCTTTATCCTGGCGGGCTCGCCATTATGAAATTTGATGTCTTTAAGACGACAGAACTTGTGCGCGTGTGATCTTTAAGATGTTGTAACGCGAAGTCGTCTCAAGACACAGGGATGGTCTTCATAAAACCTATACAATAATACTTTCCAAGGTCCGGCTTCTGAGATTTCTCGAAGTCTTGACAACCTCTTTAAATGAGAGAGGATACAACGAAAACGAAGTTCAATGTCTGTTGAATATTAAGCCGATTTATTGTAAATTCATTCCACCCAACTTTAGGAATGACCGGTACCATTTGTCAGGTAGACTAGCACAACCTCATCAACATCAGATTATTCTGTAAACAGTCATTTTCGGAACTGGAGATAGCAATAACCATTATCGGAGACTTGAGCCTCTGTGAGACCTGACGGTTTAGCCATCAGGGAGACCTGGTGTTACTAGTCTGACTATAATGTGCCGTTCGTTCCATTATATACAATACTAGACGTTTACAATGTCAATTTAACCCGACATAGATGTCCTTACAACTTCGGTACAGTTATGACAGACAGATCACAAATCTGTCTCATTACATAATTCAGTCGTCAAAACCAAGGTTAAATCATTATACTTATATAAGCGGTTTCTACGTTATCTGTATAAATCTGAACTTACATAACTAATTCTCACAAATAGTTGTGTTTGCAGTAACCGTCCTAAAGGGTCATGGAATAGTATTTCGGAAATAGGTTTGTCAAAAACACATCACAATACCAAGGACGCATGCATACATATTTATATAAAATTGTTAAATGAAAAGTCGAAATTTATACATTTATATGGTGGTCCAGAATCGACATTTCACAATGGGTGAACTCACTAAAGCTCACAGCTGCAGGTCATTGTGGGAGGGTATCGGTGTTAGGCTATTTATGTACCGGGGTATCTGGAGGTATTGACTAGCTTTGCTTTCCATGTTTCTCAGTAGGACATGACTATCGTCAATATCAATTAATAATAATAATAATAATAATAATGTTAGATGTCGTCAGTTGTAATGGTTTCAAAAGGCAAATCCGTATCACTGGCCACGCACCCTGGTCACATACTTCAGTTCTCCAAACCAACTGAATATAATGTAATTGGTCTGGATTTCATTGGATGTGACCAGTCGACGATCCAAAGTCTCGGGTTAAGCAAAATTACAAGCTTAGAAATGTAGCATCAGAGGGACGGACTACGAACATAATTTGTGTAATAGTTGTCACAAAAACTGGGAAACTTGGAGAGAGGGCGCTCGATAGAAAAGTCTTGTCGAACCTGCTTCTGAAATCGTCACAATTTTCACAGGTTCAGAGAATGCCACCGAGGCAAATTACGTCATATGCCGGATAATCTGCATGAGATATTATTATCCAGGTTAATATTGTGGAAATGTTAATGGTCTCTGTCTTAATATTTTAATAGACCAATATCTCCAAAAAACTGAAGCGGGCCTTGTCTCTCGTCGACTTTACGACAACAGAGATGATTACAATTTCGACACCGTAAACTGTCCCTTTATGGAGTGTAATATTGCAATGGGACCTGCATATGGCGTATACATATCTCGCCTAGTAGCATTGGCTAGATACGGTGTAGAATGTGACGCTGTTAATCAACGTCACAAAACATTATTGGAGAAACTTATAAAGCTGCGCCTACACTCAAAATTTCTCAAATTTTAAGATAGATATCGCATGCTGATAGCAAAACACGAGCGCAGCGTACAATGTCTACTTTCGCTTGACCCGGAGCCAGGGGCCTATGAACTCATGTACTTCAAGATCATCATGGTGTTCATACGAACAGGAACAATCAAAGCGTGACTGGGACACATCATGCTCTAGATAACGAATTTACAGCGAAAAGTATATGGATTAAGCATATACTGGTCAGCGGTACGGATTTGATATTTTTGGAACATCATGATGTCTTGCCGGTATCATTGAAAACTCTTGGCCGCTTCTCTCCTTCAGGAAACTAGCCTATTTTATGTACACAACGATTGTGTATCTTTGAATTTAGTGCTAATGTTGTTATTAGGTCAACGTGATTTTTTTTCGATGGACGACGGCTGAATATTGAACAGCGGAATAGGCGCATGTATTATTATTATTATATGAGTCGCAGAAATGAATAGACTAATAATATCGTTTGTATTTCCGGCAGTTCTGTTGCGGGACGGATTTGGCGAGGAGAAATTTTATCACTGTTTGGTTGTAGAGAACCCACATTACTCGGCTAACGATACCAAAGGTATGTGTTCAATAATAATGGGACCAGCAGATGCAGTTGGCAATCGATTAATTGTTCACAAGATACTTGGCCCTGTAATGGGCATGGGATTAAAAAAAGGATTAAACGTCATCAGACTATGGAGCTAAATATTGTTTACTTGTAAAAAGTTACACTTAATTGTATCATTTTGTTATTTATTGTTACCTTGAGTGGGTGCCGGTGTGATGGCTATGAATGTCCTGGGGTTTAGTGTCCCTTCTCATATCATTTTCTTTATGGATGAGTGTCCGTCCTTAGTTGAAATTGTGCAGGAGAATGTCCTAGCTGTGCTAGAAAATAGTGGGGCAATTTCTCTGTTTTTCTTTTAACTTTTTATTCGTTTCCCATATAATACAAATACAATTCACACGTCATAAATAGTGCTTTATGGATGTACCGGAGCCTGCATATGTAGGGCCTATACCTACCCAACCCATCAGAATATATTTGTAAAATGGTATGGTATGGAATGGTATCAGAATGTCTGTATCCGTATTCCACAGTTATATAAGAGTACAGGTGATATAAGGATACCAAATAGACTCTCTCCTGGGTACTACCGACCAACTCAGGACCTGGCTAATAGACAAGTACTCGAGTGATGTGTACTACAGAAGTGCAAGAGTATACCGATTGTAATTCCTCCTTGTTCCTCGGCGGCAGAATGGTCTAAGTGGTGACCGCTAGCCTCACACCGCAGAACTGACACGGGTTCGAGCCCAGCTGGTCCATGTGTGGAAGTTTGTCAGTTTGTCAGGTCTGAACAAACCTTTTCGAAGTCCAGATGATTCTTATATGACAATTCATGTTCTTTCACGTACTCGGTTCGTAGGGGTTACCTTTTATCTTACAGTCTGGGGAAATAAAATATATTCCCAGAATATATTGAATTTACCCACCTCTCATCCAGGTACAATTTACCCACCTCTCATCCAGGTACAATTTACCCACCTCTCATCCAGGTACAATTTACCCACCTCTCATCCAGGTACAATTTACCCACCTCTCATCCAGGTACAATTTACCCACCTCTCATCCAGGTACAATTTACCCACCTCTCATCCAGGTGCTGTTCTACACCCACCTCTCATCCAGGCCAATTTACCCACCTCTCATCCAGGCACAATTCTACCCCACCTCTCATCCAGGTACAATTTACCCACCTCTCATCCAGGTACAATTTACCCACCTCTCATCCAGGTACAATTTACCCACCTCTCATCCAGGTACAATTTACCCACCTCTCATCCAGGTACAATTTACCCACCTCTCATCCAGGTACAATTTACCCACCTCTCATCCAGGTACAAATCTTCGTATCCTTATCCTATAGTACAGTATAAAAAAATTCAGCTTTTCGCACATACATGCAGCTGATGTATTCGTTCGGAATATTGTTCAATCGCCATATACAGGTAAAAATTACAACGCATATAAGGGAAGTGGGAAGAGGTGCCGACATACTGACAGAGCCACATGACTTCACAGTATAGTCTTCTGGTTAACCTATTCTAAAGCACATACGGGGAATCTAACGATTCGTGATATGAGTTGTGTCTCAGGTACGCTTTTATTGTACCTGTTCATGTGGCAACTTCGATGACATGACCACACGGCCCCTGGCACCGACATAAGCGGTATTAGATACAAATCCAGAGAGCTATGATGGAAATTCTCTGACAACTCGTATATTGTTAATTTGTGAGCTGTGTCGCTGTGACAACCCGTACACTGGGGATTGGTGAGCTGTATCGTCGTCAGATGAAAATGACGGCATTTACCACAAAAGACTAGTCTGTAACGCCCGATGTCGACCCAGCATCAACTTCCCACAATACCAACATATATCAAAGACCAAAAGATCTGTACAGGGCGCAGTCCTCGGGGACAAAACATCCACCAGCAGAATCTCGCCATATACAGGTAAAAATTACAACGCATATAAGGGAAGTGGGAAGAGGTGCCGACATACTGACAGAGCCACATGTCTTCACAGTATAGTCTTCTGGTTAACCTATTCTAAAGCACATACGAAGAATCTAACGATTCGTGATATGTATTGTATTTCAGGTACGCTTTTATTGTACCTGTTCATGTGGCAACTTGATGACATGACCACACGGCCCCTAGCACCGGTATAAGCGGTATTAGATACAAATCTAGAGAGCTATGATGGAAATGCTCTGACAGCTCGTATATTGTTAATTGGTGAGCTGTGTCGCTGTGACAACTCGTACACTGGGGATTGGTCAGCTGTATCGTCGTCAGATGAAATGACGGCATTTACCACAAAAGACTAGTCTGTAAGGCCCGATGTCGACCCAGCATCAACTTCCCACAATGCCAACATATGTCAAAGACCAAAAGGTCTGTAAATGAGGCGGGCCTCGGGGACGAAACGCCCACCAGCAGAATCTCGCCATATACAGGTAAAAATTACAACGCATATAAGGGAAGCGGGAAGAGGTGCCGACATACTAACAGAGCCACATGACTTCACAGTATAGTCTCTTGGTTAACCTACTCTAAATCACACACCAATAATCTAACGATTCGTGATATGTGTTGTATCGCAGGTACGCTTTTATTGTACCTGTATTGTAATCTCATCAACAAACGTATGCATGCTGGAGAAAGCGAGTGACGATGGTATTTTATTTTTTTTGCTATTTATCAGAGAGACTTTCACCGTGTTTGGTCTCTTGGCCGAAACTGTTACTGTACAGTACATTATTAAACGTTTATTAATATTATTATATTGAAGACGAATGCTTTCCTATCTTGTGACTCATCCTGTTTACCACATTTATTGTTGCATAGACTGTTCACTTGAAATGTAAGGTTCCCATGCAAGAAATATATTGCTGATTGGGGTATAATGCTATACACTTCAGATCCACCCAGTCCAAAACTTGTGGGTTTCGCCCTGTATTTCTACACCTACTCGACATGGGTTGGTCGGTGTGTTCACCTAGGTGATATATACGTACACCCGGACTTCAGATGTCGAGGTGTAGGTACGAGACTTTGGAAGACCGTGGGTAAGGTAAGAAAAGATGGAACGATAACCTGACAGACAGACACATAGGTCATGTTGAAGTTAAACGTAGCAAATAAAGATGGTGGGAAAAGATGCCCGCGTACTGACAAGAAATCAATATGACCCCGCGGGTCTGTATTCTGACTGCACATTTAAAAACATCACAAGAACCAAAATGATCCGTATGACGATATGTGAACATCTTGAAGGACATGACCACACGGCCCCTAGCACCGGCTTGAACGATATTAGATACAAATATCCAAGAGCATTGATGTAAGTCATCAAGTCATCTGATGGAAGTGATGAAATATATCACCGTTAGACAGAAGAAACGACCCAAACGGGAAAAATATTAGTAGAATGCGAGTTTTTATTCAGAACACAAGTCTGTGAGGCCCGACACCGATCAAACGCTCCGCGACCAACCCAAGAACTAGAAACCCTACAACTGCGTTGTCACTACATGGTAAGTGTGGATGGGAAACCGTCAATAACATAATGACAATATATACGATCCAGACCAGATTTAAATACATTTAAATATAGAGATTTCTCCGGTGTGTATGGTGTCATCAATAAAAATAGAAAGTTGCGATTGGTCACTTTTTGTTCCAATAATATCTCGAGATTGTTTGCTGCGTGCCAGCTCTATGTACGTAACCACAACGTAGCCGTCCGTTCTAGTTTGGTTAAGTCATATAACCTAAGTAGCAAGCGTCAGATCCGACATTCAATATTCAGCCGTCGTCCATCAAAGAATTTCCGCGTCAATAATCGAAATATCTGTTTCGTTTCTCTACCAATACTCAAGTTTTGTGATGGTATAAACAGAGGAACTCTTCATATATGAAGTGACAAATAGCTGTCTCACGTGACCTATAATACGACCAGAAAAACTTTCTCGAAGAGAAATGCACACTAGTGCAAATCCAATACATCTTCCGAGCAGAATTGAAACCAGTAATAGAGAATCATACATGTTGGTATCTATGACTGGCATTCTGGCCATACCAAAACCTCTGTGTATGAACTAAATTAATTTCCCCACGCAGAAGAGTTACAATTTCTTGGCGGTGCACTGTAACCCAAAATAGGCGTATTCTAAATGTGGTTGAGCTAAAAATATGTTCTTCAACGCCAAATCTTCCAATCTCATTGCCTAATATTTATTATATTATTCCTCTCACTAGGTGGCGCTAGAAAAGGACTGCTACCGATTCAACTTTGCCGTCCTGGATTGGAACAAACCGGCCATGGAGTTTTACCTAAAAAGGGGGGCGTTCAATCTCACCAAAAGAGACGGATGGGTCAACTTTCGAATGACCCGGAGCATTTTAGAAGATTTTGTCAACTCTTGATCGTCGTGATTTGTGGATAAAATCAAATTGGTAGTTGTCTGTAAAGACATTGAAATATGTACATTTACTGAATTCGTATTATATCTTTCAATAAACTTACCCGGACAAATTGCGAGAGAATTACAGAAAAGTTGAGTTTGACTTTCAGAAGATTTAATTTCTGATATTGGAAAGGAGTTTCAATAATAAATATTGCATGCAGCTAGTCGTTATTTTCATTTTAGGTTCCTTTCATTTCATAATCGAATATAAATCATGTCCTGCCTTGCATGTCGTCGCCGTCTAATCGATTTCAGCACAATTGCCTTCAGTTTATCTGTGGAACATTTTGAGGACATTGATTGCGGACAGATGGACAGCGAAGTCATGTTCAGGTTTCGTCACCAGCTTTATTGCTATTCAGAAAGCGACAATCAGAGAATAACCTGGCCCAGTTTAGCACCGGGTCGTAGCCTGAACTGTCGGTTAATAATATGAATCCTTGACGGTTACTTATGTTCTGTGTGGATTATAGGCATTCAAGCGTTTTAACCCTAAGAGTGTATCTTAGCAGGGAAATATACAATGAGACTAACATGATGAGGTCTTTAGGGTTAATTACTGTATCGGGTCGAAGCTTCAAAGTCTCGATTTTTATTTTATTTATTTATTTTTTTTTTTTTTTTTTTTTCTTATACCAGAGTACACAGTCAAACCTACAAGTTGGGGGAATAAGAAATTATGAGAATTAGTGCATTGTAGTAAAAGAAAATGTGACTTTTTAAAAGTCAAGCCATTCCTGGTGCAGAGGCCAGTCGAACTTCGCGCACTCAGCGGGATACAAGAATTACTCACCCTCAAGGCGAAGTGTTTTGAGGTCCACAGCCAAAGAAGCCTTTAGCTAATTGACTCACCTAGCATAACATCCTCGAATAGCCATGAAGCTGTGAATATTTGAAATAGAATCATAGCATCATAGAACACTGCTGATTGCTCTCGTACAAGAAACTAGATTGTATTTGTGTGAATTTGTTCTATTAATGTCATGTGCATGGCTAATGGATGTCGGATTCTAACGCTTGTATTGTTACGTTTCATTTGAATGTGTTTAAGGATATTGGCAGGACGAGAGGCAGTTTCATGCGAATTTAGAAAATAACATGTCATCTATGCATGCATACTTTTTCATGTTTTCGGTGTACCGTACACGTTCAGTGTTTTTGACGTCTCCGTACATGTTGATGTATCCGGTCCATCGGGAATGGCCATGTAACACAACTCAACATATGTAAACTGCCTGTTTGGATATGTCGCCTGTTGGATCTAACCGGCTTGCGGTAACGCGAGTATTGACCAATCCCGAGAACTCTTCATAGTGCTTTGAAGGGCACATAATGGTAGGGGTTTTTTTTGTTAGCTCAGCCGAACCAGGCGCCACGCTGTTGGGGTATCTCCTGATGTTGCCGCTCTCCTGCCAGATTGGCACCATAAAGCGGGGTAGAAATATGGACTGATCCTTGGCATAAACTTTGGGTTAAAGCGGATACCTAACCCTATCCCCCCTCCCCGTCCGCGAGTAAAGTAATCCAAAGGCGGCCGTGATGTCATAAGACTAATGAAGATTCATCTCCTGGGCGCTCTGAACAATTCAATAGAAATCAGTAAGATCTTACATAGCGACATATACGATTGGGGAGCATTGATAGGATATTAATTTATTAAGATTACCGTGATATTATATCTGAGTTCACTGAGATTGGACATATCTATGGTAAACATTACTCCATGTTATTTGGATACCTTATCATGGTGTGAGGGGAAACAACCCTCTGAGAAAGGAAAGTGCATTCTGGGATGGGCGTAACTACAATGTTGAGAGGAAAATGTCAGCTACCGGTGACCAATGTGAGACATGATCGCGTGTATTATGATTATTACGGACGATAATCTTACCCGATATTTTGCGTTGAAGGCCCATACCAACATAGATTCGGGATACACTTTCATACAATGTATTTCATAATGCATATGACCAAGAGAACGTGTACAACTCGGGCACTACATTTGCCAGAGCGAATCAAACGTGCCAAATTAGACAGAAAAATAGTGATTTAAAGGAACTGAGATCACCGAGAGCTTTAGTTTTCAGGCATATGAAATATATCGATGGTGTATTCATATGCAGAACGTGGTTCAATAGTGGCCTATGTGATTAAACGCTCATTCATGGGTTTAAATATTTGGCGAATGTAACCCGTTTGCAGGGAGGGTCACACTATGAATGTAGGCGATTGTAACGCCGATGTCAAGAGTAACAGTCACTTTCGAGAACACTGCTTCGTCGCCTTTCGGGGAATGTTTTTATGTGAATGGCCGACCAACAAGACCTTAAACGTGATGTAAATATATTAAAGAATCATACGTGACATGACAGGCTGTATGGAATCATATTTTGTGGAATGATCGCTTTCTGAGAGTGAGTTCTGTGAGATGCATTCCAGAAGATTCCAGTTTCTGAGTGTGTATCACTTGCTCTATATTACCTGTGAGTTACTGGTATCCCACTGTCATGTAGAAAATATCCTCTACCATGTATTTTCGAGAGAATAAGTCCTGCAAAATGACCATTTCTTATTCCAGGAACACGCGCTGTCAGGAAGAGAAAATATATAGCTTGACACTGAATAGGGTGAAACAGCGAAGAAGAAACACTGGAGAACCTGGTAGGATGATAATAGCATCATGCAAATTTTTTAATAATATTTGTCCAATTGAATAACTCAAAAAACATATTAAACACCGACACCTTCTGATTTGTAGGCCTTATATTCTAGATCTGAATACTAAGTTCACCGCTATGTTATTTGGGTTCGACGCGGTAGCTTAGATATGATAGCCGCCGCCTTGCTACGGTAGGAGCCAGTTTCAATCGAAGCCTGTAATCAATTCACGGTTTACCAAGACATAAAATTGCGATGCCAATACTTTTTGCCCCTTCCGCTTCGAATACCACCTTCTTTCGCGCTATATATCGCCCATAATATTAGTTAGACACCATTTCTAATCATCACATATGCTCAGTGTTTGGGACGTTTTCTTAAACTCGCTCGCTGAGGGGATTTTGTTGGAGTGAAAAGGGGTCGTTTCTATCCTCAGGCGGAGTCTTCCTGTCCATGTTGCAGCTGCGTTCTTGGATATCTGGTGGAGGTTCGGATTTCGGAAGAGCGTGAGGTACGAGTCTGTGCTTTTCCGAGAGGGCGAGTCCATATTTGTTGAAAACGGCTACCGGGCCTCAATCTAGGTAAACCAAGATGGTAAATCAGGGGAATACCATCTAGACGTAACGCTGTGTAAACTTCGTGCGAAATGTTCACCGATATTCTACGAGATCCCATAATAAGCCAATCACGACCATTTCAACCTTTTCGCTCTGACACTGATTGACGTTTACTTCAAAGAGATTAACATCTTCGCACGGCACAATCTTTTGATATGTTCTATCCCAAACAAAGCCAGACTTTTCCTTTGGAAATAAACTCTTTGATGTTTACGGACCCTGTCTGGAAATGATGCCATATTTGGAAACTGTTTCAGGATAATGTTTAAATATTAGACCATGAGCTACCGTGTGTAATTACTGTGGGCGTGATTTTGAAATAGCTACAACCAGCTATCCATCTGATTGGCTAACAATAGTAGTTTTGACTCGCACGGGATTTATATAGGGCTGAATTCAGATATAATATTCCGTGATATTATATCTGAGTTTACTGAGATTGACCGGGCCTATGTGATCGTGAGTAGAAGTGGTGTCTAACTAACATTATGGGCGATATATAGCGCGAAGGAAGGGGGTATTTGTAGCGGACGTGGACAAAGAGTGATCGCAGTTTTATATCTTGGTAAGCCGCGAATTGATTACAGGCTTCGGTTGAAACTGTGGGTCCTACCGTTGCCAGGCGGCGGCTATCATATCTAAGCTATCGCGTCCAACTCAAATAACATAGCGGTGAACATTCAGTTCTAGCTATATTCCAGTGTACTAGGAATCAAACTGCCTAAAGTAATGTGTCAGTGACCCGTGTGACGGTCAGGTGTAAGAAAACGACTCATAGTAAAACGAGGTGAATGTTAACGGAGTGCAGCTTCTTATTCAGAATATACCAGTCTGTTGTAAGGCCCGACGCCGACGAAGACGAAGCATAGGTCAAAGTGACTTTGTACAGTGACGGACAGTAGTGGGGAAAATGGTTCCTGAAACGTTGAGGAATCAGAGTGAAGGATGGGTCTTGGAGATCAGTTAGTGATGAGGGAGTAGATAGCTGCCATTCGCCATATTTTCAGCATATTTCTTGTACACGCACTCTAGCTGTGTTTTTCTTGACTGAAGTCCAGTTGTTCCACAATTAAACATTATTTAAAATTTCCCATATATTGCTTGAAGAGAATTATACACTCTAGAACTTTATTCTAGTCTCTCCTTCATTTTTCGTAACTTTCTACAGGCTTACGAAAGATACTCGTGCCCAAGAAAAACTTGGGACCCAAAACCCTCAACACATGACAATATCCTCGGATGACGCCAGTACAACTCTAGGCCTACCCGAAACCCCAGAAAATACCGTAGAAAGCGTGCCCGTAATCAAACCGTATGCCCCACAAAAGACTCTGGGAAGAAAAACAACCAAAAAAACTTTGTTTTGTCAGCGTGGGAACTGGAACGAATATTATAAACAAAATTTGACAGTTTTGTCTGACGTGTGTGAGAGGTTGTCTATGGCTGGCATGCTTCATGACTTTTCGTCTTTTTAATGAAAATGATGTCCAATAGTGCGCGAAGGTAAAGGTAAGTGCGCGGTAATTATGTTTGTAAATCACCATAGAAAAGTATGCGTTGTCGGCATAGCCGTTAGGGAATTGAAACGCTATGAATCTTTAATTACGTCACAGTGTCAGTGTTGGGGGAAGCCGACCTGACCCTTCCTCATACAGAAGGGCGTAACGCTCCTCTCTACATGGGCGTCCTGGGTCAGATCGAGTTTCTGTCAGAAATTAGTGTGATACCTCTCACAAGATAATCTGCCATTAATCTGCAGGGATATCTGCATCACCTGCTGCGTTATAAGAGCTGGTTTCATTCAGTTCTTGCGCTAATTTCAACTTCGAACACATGTGATGTACGTTTCTGATGACCATCGGGAAATTGTACACACTCTTGCGGGATCACGAAAACAGTAGGAGACATGAAATGTACATTAAAGCAATCCTTGAGGTGTGTATTATTCAATAGGATATATTTGCAGGAACATCGGGAAACGACAACTCTCAAAACTTCAAAAGACCTCCAGCTGTCATGTTCCATTACCTGCTTCGTTCGCCTCAACCTCTCCGCGACGTGGTTACATTGTATCCCAGAATGCACTTTCCTCTCTCAGAGGGCTGTTTCCCCTCCCACCGTGGGAGAGTGCCAAAAAGACATTTTCGCCTCCAAGATGGCTGACATATAGCAAGGCTAAAATCGAAGGCAGGGCCGTAGCTTTGTATGGAATTTGCTTCCATTCATGTAGTTGCGCCGTGTGAAACAACGCGTGACTTCGAGTCATTGTGAGATATCACATCTCGTCATGTATTCAGCTTGCTGCAATGCACTGATAGGTATGTATGGGTAATCATGACTTACCACCAAGGTTAATACAAAAAGTCGTGATAGTTAAAATGTGCATATTAATTATTTTAACTTCCTAACATAACAGACATACTCCGAGAAATTGTGATTTTAGGAAGTAATAAACATCATGACCATCTGTAAACATGACCCGCTAACGATGTTAAATATGCGTTGTTGAGGAAATTTTATATGGCTGTTAAAACTGGTAAACTTGAATTCATGATTACTTCCACATACGAAATGAAACCACTCCACGGCTGACTACATGAACTAATATCACGAAGTGTTTGAGACAAGAACAATACTATTTACACACGTCAATAATTAAAGATAATAAAACATTTAAAATAAACGTAACGCAAAAGCAATTTACATATACAAGTAGGCCTATGTAATGTCCATGCATCATATGAAAATAAACGGATAACATTTATATATAATAAGCTATTTCTTATAGCTATCTATATTTTTAACTTTTCTGGGACAAAATTAAACAATAGGCCATAAAACAAGACCGGTGTAGAAGGAGATATAGTTTTCCCGGAATGCTAATCCGCTGTTTATTTTTCACCTCAACTGGAAATTAATGTGCTCTCCTTGAACATGCATGGAAGGGAAGACTAAAGTTATTAAATGACCGCAGTTTCTATCACATCAGTACAACTGCCACTTCATCACTTCTTCATCACTTCATCACTTCATGCATTCATCACTTCATCACTTCATGCATTCAATATTATATATATATTTTTTTAATTTTTGTTTAATTTATGTCTTCAATTACAATTCGCACAGTCAGAAAAATGGGTTATATGAAGTCACAAATATATACAGACCGAGTGATATATCACCAATATTTAAATAAATGACGTGAACAACAGTATACCTAATTATTAAATAAAGTATTCAGCGTCTTATCTCAATATAGTTTTACCATCAAGATTCAGCGCCCTCGCCTCTCAAATACAAAATAGTGTTAAACCATGTACAGTCGGATCACGTTTAACTCTGAATCTATTTTCAAAGTATGCGTTCACAGGCCTGCGTTCAGCAATTATCGTTTTCGGATAACACATGGCTTAATTTAGCAGCTACTGTCTGTGCGCGTTCACTGGATGCTTCTAGTTGTAACCTCTGGTGAACTTTGTCCCGTGACGTAGGCAGCCATGTAAACACAAACGGCACATTGACGTCACAGTATGAATGAATGCGTGAGACCGAAAACATACTATGGATGATTTTTTTTACGCACAGAAGCTTCTAGAATTTTACTGTTTCACACCAAAATCGTAATGAAACTTTGTACAAATGATCGCTAGGTTGGCGCACATCACATAAATCTCTTCATAGCTGTAGTTTTTATGCGTCATTTCCACCAACAGTGGTTAATAATTGCAACATACGGGGAAACCGATGCGAGTCAAAATATAGGTCAGGGTAATATACGCGTCAATCGTTATAATTGACAGTTCCTTATAAGGGGTAGGGGCGGGACTGCAACGTCACTACATATAGGATAGCGTCAGACTGGTGGTTCATTCATAAAGATAGCAAACACTACAGAGAACACATACTGTGGTTATACTACCAGCTAGTGCAAGGATTATAGCAGGCGTTCATATAATACTGTTTTCTTCGCAATCTGTTCGTGCATCGGATAAATCTCGCTGTACACGGATATAATTTACCTCAATCTGGAGTTTTATACTGGCATGGCAGAGACATTGTGTCTTTCAGCCAATGTTAGTGCTATTGAAGATCAAATTGTCCCGGACCAGGACGACTGTTTTCTGGCGCCCAGCACCTTTGCGCTACCTCAGTTTTCACCGTGGCAGGTAAGCTATTTTTTCCAGTTTCGATTTCACTTTCAATTTCAAGTGTGCCTGGATTTAAATATATATTCTTATCTGTGCTGACCTGTTGTATAAATGGTAATATTTACTTTGTTTAAAATATTCAGTAATTTATGCAACAGGTGTGGAGATTACCTGTTACAATTGTATCCCAATGTTGATATTTTATGGATAACCGAGACTTAATCTTGTTCACTCCTGTAATAAGTATTGGCGTTTCAGCATCCTACATAGTTATTCAGCATTTAGACATATTGACTCAGTTTCGACATAAGCTGGTATATACACGGATATAAAATATCGATTTTAGAAGAGATCCACTGACCATCTGTGTTTCCGCATAGCTCAACAACACAATTTTACATACCGGTACATGTACGTACTGTATGGAATAGCAAGTTAGAGAAGGTCTGGTAGAGGGACCGTATACATGTAAGAAATGCTATTGGAAAGGTAGGCGTTCTGGCACTAAACTGGCGGCCGACCGACTACAGGAATAAGCGATGTGCGGCTCACGTGAACTGTACCGAATGACCCCGTGTTTTTGATAGTTGCTGAATTATTGAGACAGCGGTGTGTGGGGGCGGGTGCCCCGTATTTCGTCCAATACGTTTCCGCCTTGGGCGATAGCGGACTACCTGTCAATAGTATAGACCTCCCTTCAGGACCATGTAATTTTCCGGTGGACAGAACACTTCATCGAATTCCTCAGGCCGAGCTGAAGAAGTAAATAAGACTCGGTTAAAAACGTAATACAATAGAGGTACTGCGCAGAAAGAGATGAGTCATTTGAGAGCAGAGAAGATTTGACTGATGGAAGCGTGATGCTGCATTAGGCATGTTATTTGGCATACACTAGTTTATACCAGCGACTAAGCGCTTAAATTAGGTATTTGCCTCGTTACTCGGTCACTTCACCGTATTCTGGGACTTACTCGTACTTGTATTAAAGCAATGACGATACACGGCTGTGTGTCAGACAAATTAGCTCATTGCAAATAACTTTTGTAATTACTGTAACGTTAATCTATACATCTGCTACAAAGACGTTATTAACGTATCATCCAGCCCGTCCATTAATTAATGAGTAATTCCCACGACGGCTGTGTATCCCTTTGAGAAGGTTTTCTCACACGGTTATTTTGCTAGCAACTTTAGGAAACACTCATAGCTTTAAGTACTTCTTATTGATGTTTCTACTTGGCAAAATAGAGGTCTTAGGAAATAATTGGCGCGATATGTTTTTCTATTTCCGTTCACAGACTCGTCTGGTTTAGCCTTTGGACGCCAAAGGTTTTGGCACTCAATCTGGGAAACATTCCACTTAATGATTTAAAGTTCTCGTATCCACTTCAGCTATACTGTTAATGAGATCTCTAAATCAATCGACGTCCCAGACGGTTATTTGCAAGTTGGGAAACTTGTCGTTAGAAATGGTACACAACATGATTTTAGTCGTCAATGCGAAGTTTTTGTATTCCTATATACATCTTCAAAATTGTATTCAATATATCACAGTTGTTGAACCCGATTATTTCTTTGCCGTTTTGACTCAAAACTCCAAAATGTGAGGATACTGGTCTAGATTTAGACAGCTTTGGCAGATCGTCGACGAGACGTGACCACGAGCCGAACGTCTCGAGAACAAACAAGCCTTAATCAGTGGCGAAAGAGTGTGAACGAAGCAACTGGCAGTCGGCGTTAGCTATCCTATTTTGTGTGCTCTGTTTGCGCTCCTTACCAAAGGTTCGGTGACGAGCTATTTGTTTGCACTGCACCGAGTGTATGCCCTCGGCTTAATAAGTCTCTCGGGCTACTAGGGTGGATTTGCCACATGCAACGTTAAGGATCTTTAAGCTTTGAAGTCCCCCTTTGCCCCTAACGGCTCAAAAGAATTCCGTACTTTTGCTTTTCTCCACTCTGACAAAGTTTCTATTCTCTTCTTGTTGCTGTTTTTCACCAGGTTAAGACGGAGTTAGATAAATACCTGCCGGCACACGAACAGACGGCCACGCAAGAGAAGATTCGCCGGACTAGCGCTTCGGTTATCGATGACATCTTGTACGACCTTAAGGATACAGACAACCCAAAGTCACCACAGAAGGCGATAGGTGACAAGCGTCGAGTCGTGGACATCACTCATCTGAGAACAGGGCTGTACAACGCCAAAAGAAACCAAAGTATGCATTTGGCTGATATCAGTGGAAACCTGGGGCCCGTCCAAAGACGAGAAGCTGCCCTTGTGGAGGAATTCCTGCGTCAGGAAGCCAATGGCTATAAGTATGGTCATCAACAACTTCATCAACAGAAACATAACAACATAGAATGGATAAAGTCAGAACCTAGCGACGATGAAAGCTTCGATTTAACGGCAACGTGTTTAGTTGACGTATTGGACAATGTTGTTCCTCAGTCTGAGATGGAACTTCAAGAACAGAGTAGAAAAGTTTCCGATTCGATTTGGGAAGACCTGAGGGCTTCCATCAATATGATTGAGTATTGTAACGAAGAGAATCACGATAGCAACAGAACTGTTGAATGTAACGACAATGCACATGGACGAGTTAAGGTGGAACCCATGGAAACGGACCAGAAACCGTCCTGTCAGTTTGAAAATTACAAGTCCGCTTGTGAATACGACTCTGTCAAAAATGAGCCATGTGGCATTCTGGACGGTTCTAAACTGAGCGATAGACCAAAGAGTCTATCCATTCCTCAGACTGGACAGTTGCCTCACCAAGCTGTCAACGTCAATATTGTTATGTCTCCTATTCAATTTATTCACCAAAGTTTTCAGAAGGGTACCCATAATTCTCAGTATGGTACTCAGACTCCTCCTCATATGGTGCCTGTCTTCCTGCCCCCCACTCCACCGAGCTCCCAGCCCGCGAGTCCGAATCAGGATGGGGTAAGGAAAACACCTCCCCCTCCCTATCCGGGTCTGGCCAGGCAAATCGGGGCCTCGGCGCTGAACTGTATCCCCATCACAAACATCACCTCCCTCAACATGGGTATGCCCCTGGCAGCGATGAGCCATAACCCTGGTTCAAACAAGATGCCCAACACACACCCAGGCTGTTCTACCATCAAATACAACAGGAAAAACAACCCCGAACTAGAGAAAAGAAGAATTCATTTCTGTGAATTTCCAGGTGAGATATTGAGATATTATTCTCACAATATTACGCAAAATATTAACTCAAAATAGAGCTGAAAGTTGATTAATTGGTTGATTGGATCATGGAGCCTACTATATCTATAGTAGGCTCCATGATTGGATAGACCATGGAGCTACATATAGCTCCATGGACAGACGTATCTCTCTTGAGATATACTAGATGTAGCTATGGAAGTGAAACGCCATACCTCAAGACTATAATATACTTTATCAGAATCATATCTTCTTAAATTAATTACACATATGTCATCAGACGACCAATCGGTTCAATCAAATTAGTTAAAGTTTAGCATGTGCTGCATAAATTGTTTTCTTGTGATTGGATAATTTCGGTTTAAGGAATGTTTGGGGATATTACTAAGCCAGTCTATATACTGACCCTGTAATAAAAACCAGGACGTTTCTTTCCTGAACGGTTGACTTGAACCAGGAACTGGTGTTGATTATAGCTCAGTGAAATAGGTTAAGTTATGTCCATCATACTCAATGACCTGGTTCAGAGAGTGAAACAGTACCTAACCACTTTGAGTCATAGGGGTAAAATAATACTTGGGAGATAAACACCATATGTCAGTGAATCAGTGAGACAGCATCTATTCGGAATCTTGTCTTGTATAAGATGGTAAAGGTATTTGTTACTGTGTGGGCGGTATGAGATGTACCCGGGTATAACTCAGTCAAAGTAATTCAAAGTTTAGTCAGTCTTAGATGATGCCATATGTGCAAAAAAACAATTTTCTACTAGTAACAGAATGACTCAGATTCCAAGAGTAAATTATGACACATGGAATACTGATTCTTCTTTTCGAATATTTTGAAATCCTTGAACATCGGTCCGAGTCATGAAATCTAAGCCAAAGACTAAAACCGCCAATATCGGCAAAGCTCTGACAAACACGAATTACATTGCATCATATCATGGTGGCGTGGGAAATGGCCACGTGGTCATAAGAGCAGTTCATTCATGCTAGCTATACGTGCCGCCCTTGATATCATAGCGCATGTATTGACCTCCGTTCTGTACTACTGCCAAGATATAGTCCACACAAAATATAGGAGAATGTACCAGAAAATAAAACTAGCAAACAGTGCGGTGAATATTATTAAATTATATGTTTATCATGTAATTCTCTATACATGTAGCTAGAAAGGAAAAGCTAAGTATGTTTGTAGCTCGTCAACCGAATCACATAAACAAGCCGAAGTCGGTCAATGACCGTCTTACGTTATTCTGGCAAAGGACCAATCGCTCTGGTGCTATGGTCGTATCGTTATAATGGCCTCTCAATTTTACGTCAGAGATCCAGTGTTTTACTGTTTTGCTCAAACAGATAGTTTCGCTTCCGTAAGAACGACCGATTGAAGGTAAACAGACTAATAACGCCTTATCGTCTCACAGCAGCCGCGCGGTCCTATGTACTAGCGACGTCACTGCAGTTCAGCGGCATATTGGCTTCGGGCTGTGTACCGGAATTCGTTCAACTGTCGTCACTTACGACGAGAGCCTTGCAATTACATAGAAGTAAACATGACGATGGATTTGTTTTGTATCCAGCATTACGGAGTCATTGACCTTGACGAATGTGGAGATAATTTAGGCGTTATAATCTGACATTACATCGCACATTAGGCAGGAAACCGTCATCCAAGTTCATGACTAGTCCAGACGTTAATGCGTCTATGAAGCGATAATATAGTATATGTAGCAAGAAAATATAACCGTTCCCGTTTATATTGTTCTTTTTTTGTCCAATAATATAACATCTGATAATTCTGTTGACCGTTGTTTCACTCACAGTAGTTGTAGAAGACCATGTTCTCCACTATATATGATCTAGGCCCACTCTGTTCTGTCACCCTTAGATTTGATGACATAGAGGTTTGATTTAAATACATTAAATAACATTGATCCTCAGTGCCTTGACGTTAGCCACTTTCCTATTTGATTATGATGTACACATGTATCGAGTTGTTTGACGAAGCTCTTGACCGTTTTTTTCATTTTATCTCTCCAGGGTGCCGTAAAGCCTATACCAAAAGTTCCCATCTCAAGGCCCATCAGCGAATTCACACAGGTAAGTTTCTGATTACGCCCATATCACCTGTAATAACTGAACCGTTCATATTTGATCGGTAACAGATTAGGCCGACCGGTACCTCGCTTCTCAGAATCGAAAGCAAAACCTCTACGGAAGCAAGCTGCTTTATGAGTATATAGCTATTTATCAGAAATGCTATAACAATTCGAACATCAATTTATCGAATACCGGTCATATAATATAGATGTCTGTTGATAATGACATCTGGCGACAGATCCGACGTTAAATAGACAGTCGTCGGTAGATACTTCATGTAGGAAGCTGTTGTCTGAGTCTTTGTGCCGATGAAAAGGCTCAGGTCTAGACACATTGTTGTCCCCAGACCTGGCTGTTGTGTGCATTCTCGTGATTCTTATATGGAGTAAATCACCAATCCAGATTCATTCCTATTTTCGCATTTATTATTGTTCCACTTGGACATTTGTACTGATCTTCGAAAGCAAAAATTCTCACTCGCTATGACAGGCTGCTTGGAGTCGAGAGTATAAGCCGCCATACAATATGCCGGCATATACTCTCGACTCCAAGTAGCCTTGTCGTCGCTATACAGAAACCGTTACTCAGTGACCTTTGACAAGAATGCAGGATGTTGTCCATGATGGTATCTGTTAGCGAACGTAAACAGCTAGGAAATGTTTGTGGTATGTCCACGCGTAGGTATAGAATATTAGAGAACTGTTGATCGGTGCTGCTCGGCCTCCTAGTCAGGCTGGGGTGACAGGTTCAATCAGCACCGTGTTTGTATTGACAGTAAGAACGCGTGGACAAATGGAGTTGATGTGTTCGCCAAACAGGCAAATTTACACGGGTCTTGAAGAGTATGCCTTCTGTATCGATCTAGAATAACGGCCAGGAATGTCACTGCCTGACGGAACCCCAAACTGTTCAGAGCCCGAACTGCTCGCGTGATTCAGACACGTGGTGAATGAATCTTCAGGAGATACGTAACAGACTGAGCAATGAACATGTAATATCAAGAAAATATTAAAAGACGTCATGGTTAAAATTGAACATGAATAACTTTTGATGAAATCATTCAAAATGATGTCATTGTTTCTAGCTTCCACCTGTAATCCCACTGGGCTTTTTCGTTTTGTTATTTAATGCAATATCTTATGTATTTTATTTTTTTCTCTTTCTACAGGTGAGAAACCCTATACCTGTCATTTCCCATCTTGTCAATGGCGGTTTGCAAGGTCTGATGAACTCACCAGGCATATCAGAAAACACACCGGTGCCAAACCGTTCAGATGTAAAGTTTGTGAAAGATGTTTTGCTCGTTCCGATCATCTGGCCCTTCATATGAAAAGACATGAACCAAAACATAAGTAGAAGTCCGGTGAAGTTCTCTGTCGAGAAGGAAACTTCCAGGTCGCTCGAGAATCAGCACCGAGGCTCTGCGCACGGCACGCAGGCGATTCACAGCTACAGTCCGTGCAGCCTGAGCAGCTATTGGTTCAATGAGTCAAGTTTGTTGAACATTGTGACGCTGACGATATCAGTACAATGGAATGGTCAATTAAAACCAAACCATATGCTGATATCGTTTAGAATGCGACACAGCGGGGAATGTAGGGACCATCTACGCAATATGCCAGAAACTCTGCTTAAGCAACTTCCGGTGTACTGCTGACTCATTTGGACGTCATGTGATGTATAGTACAGCTGTATAGTACAGCTCTCTAGTACAAAGAACTGAGAGAATCGAATGGTTGTTGTTGGAACATGTTAAACATTCCAGCACGAAAACAAGGGCGAGTGTTGTGACAACTGCCCAGACCGGCTCTTCCATTTTTTGATGACATTTTGTACGGGTGTTTACAGTTGTTTTACTGTTTCCATTTGTCGGGTCACTTTTTACCAACCTCAGAGGTCACATTCATTCCAAGCACTCATATTTTGACATCTATTGTACATTTGATAAAAAAAAAAGAACTATTTGATATGACATTGTCAAAGGCTGTGGTATGTGTATGTGACATAGTGCTAATAATAAGCTATGTTCGAAATGTAGCAGATATTGTGAACCCTTGCAAAGTTCATGGACAATCAGCCGTACGGCGCGGATGAATCACTGTAAAAGTGACAATACCATTTATGGTCAATTGTTACTTGTTAGAACTCTGTGGTGGGCTTTGAAGGGCATAAACCACCTACATTATTCCAATTGAGAATTAAACTAAATTAATGAAGATGACTATGTTTCCGAACTGCTTATTATAACCAGTTGAGAACATTATGTTGATTATACAAGTATCCCTTAAGTTTTTGTTGGTTAATTCCTCAGTTAACTCGTCAATAATGACAGGACAGTTGATTATTCTGGTTACCCCAGATCTGGGCAGGTGTTCTATTTGGTTTCTTTCCCTGTATCTCTGAGAGATATATATTTTAATATATGAAGTACCGATAAATACGGTTCGGGAGTATGTTGTAGGACTGGTTTATCAGAACAACTTATCTTTGGTGAGTTTTGAAGATTGACAATTCCAGGTTATACCAATCAGCTCGATGGCTTAAGATCTCATGACTCGTCAAGACTTGTCAAAAATCTAGAAATTCTTGATATGTTTTAGGAGCACATGTAGGAATCCCAGAGATAAAGACTTGTTTATCTGCGTAAACTCTCGAGGTTAGATTGAGATATCTGTTGTTGAACTCTTATCTGATGATTGGGTACATTCACGCCTACTGTGCATCCAACCGGCATAGTGCTTACCTTATATGGATATTCAAGGCAGCCATGATAGATGTTGAGTAGAAGTGCGTTGTGATAAATTATTAAATTTTGTTGATTTGTTGCTCTGTCAATCGACGACGGCACCACATGTGAACCACATGTGACTTCATGTATTTGTCTATAAGTACTTGTTCCAATACAAATCTCGACTCTGCTGCCGCATTTTGCGGAATATTTTCCACTTTTTGAGCGCCATTTTATAGTACATCGTACTATGTACCTTATGTGCATTGAGATTCTGCTGAACGTGTTTAATATATAAATGGCTGACGGACAGTGGTAGAATAAATGCCCTTAGAACTGTCTTGTTATGGTGCTCAATATGATTTATTTATTGTTAAACTGATATTGTAACAGAGGAATGGAGCATTCCCTCTCTCGCCATTCGTATATATGTATATATATATGTTTGTTTATGTATAACTTCATATGAATGCTGAAGCTGAGCGATCAGCATGGAAATAAAATCTGCAAATCTATTGTGCAATTTATACAAACACGATTTTGTGTCGATATGTTGATTTAACCACAAAGTGGTGTTGATTCCAACACAAAATATTTGTGTTGAAGCCATTTTAGCACAAACTTGTGTTAAAAACACAAGTGTTTTCGCAGTGCTGGATTCCTTAGATCTGATTAGTGTCGCCGTTTACGGCATGGACCGAATAAATTCCTCAAGCGAATTCCTGGAACGTGTATTCTTTTAAAACTTCCATGAAATTCACGAAAAAGTTACTGAATCGACCTGGAATTCTTAATGTGTTAACAGTATTCCCCGAGGTTGAGGAATTCTTTCATGAACAAATTATGAGACAGAGACATTCGATACAAATGTATGTGGTTAACCTGACCAGGATTACCGGTTTGAGCATCATCCGAACGCATGACACGATCATATGTAGACACTTCTGTGGTGTTAAGTGAAACGTGAAATGCCCTTAGCAAGCTAAGATGCAGTTTGAGTAATATACCCAGATATTGTTTACAAAAGAAATGTCCGTTAACTGTTTAAGAGATAAATTCCATAATGCCTAGTATTTATTCTAGAAATCCGTGGTTATAATTATTTAATGAAATCCCGTTCAATAAAGGAGATGGTACGATAAGGCGATATTTTGGCCTATACGTGGCGCGGTTGAAATCGAAAATATAAAATCTCATAAAAATAATTGTTTTAATGTAACGTTGAGAGAAAATATGTGAAAGTTCTAGCTCGATTGCGTTATGATTATAGTTATTACATAAAAACGAAATCCGCAGCATGTGCTATTTCGTGAGAAGAAAAAATGGTCTAAATCGAGACATTCAAACACATTTAGACACGAAGGACCCCTTGAACCAAAATGATTTTCCAGCAGTGGAGATATAATGCCACCGCATTAAATGGCGTTTCGGTCCAAGGAGTCCTTCGTGTTTAAATATTTGTTTGAATGACCCGATTTATACCCTTTTTTCACGAAATAGCACATGCTGCGGATTTCAATTTCATGTAATAACTAAAATCGTAGTGCAATCGAGCTAGAACCTTCGTGTATTGTGTACATATATTTTCTCTTACCCTTACATTAGAACACAATTATTTTCATGACATTTTATTTTTCCGATTTCAACCGCACCACGTATAGGCCAAAATACCGCCTTATCGTACCATCTCCTTTGGTTAAAGAAAGCGAAACAATCAGAAAACGCCTGAACTTTCCTCGATCTGATATTCGAATACTCCTTTTGGGTTACAATGTTTGCGAAAAACCGACGCTAGTATATCCTGTGCCCTGTTGACGTCAGGGATGCTGCCCTCGACAGAAAACTCGAAGACAAATCGACTGACGGATTTTTGAAATGCGAACGTTATTATATCTTGATTACAAGGTAACGAATAGTGAATATCACAAGTGACGTCTGTCCATGCAGTAACGGATGTAAGAATGTGTAAGAGTAACACAGTATGTTCAGTAGAAAGCCACGTATTAATTATCGATATTACAGACTTAATGCTGGAACAAGAAATATCTTAAAACAGCAACAGATGGACGCCTTAGATTATGGGGATGACTGCATTGAAAAAGTTATACTCTTACAAGTGTTTAATTCCTCCTTACAACAGGAGATTATCCAAGTGCAAAACCCTCTCCAAATTTGACTGCAATCGAGCTGATATACCAAGAAAACCGGCTCCGGTTTTAGTATAGAATCCGGTTCCGGCTGCGGCTCCGGAAATTAAAATTATCCCAAATTTTATCCAATAGATGGCTGAACTTTTGATATCTCAAACGGTAATTTCCCCAAACTGCCCATAGTAATAAGACAATCATTGCTTGAAATTTTTTGCCGTTCACCGCTGATCATGTGATTTTTTTATATATGACGTAATCACCTCCCTCATAGTTCGCGCAGTAGTTCTAACGCCCTAGTTTAGTTGGCGAATCTGTCGTCTGCATGTTTGACAGTATCGCGAACACCTATTAGACTAAAAACAGACGTATTTCGATATTATACGAGAACAAAAGTAACGAACTTGAGTGTTAGATTCATTAGTTACGTCCTCTCAAGTTCACTTACATGAGCACACATGCACGGAAAATGTCTAGAGGCATTGAATGGCACTACCATGACTGGTCATATACCAAGAAATATTAAATTGTCCCTACACACGTTTCCTTCACTTAGCTATGCAGATCATACCGTTTATCGATCGAAGGTCCACCTCTTCCGTAAAACGTCCACGCATACGCCCCGTTCTACTACTCTACTACTGCACATGCGTAGATTCACGGCACTTCCACTAACAGCCACGCCAGCCAGACCCTACCCCTCAAGCGCTTCAATATGACACACAGCACGACCCATTTGGACCCATAGGGGGTCGTTACCGTTGTTAATTGCTTACTTATGTTGATTGGAGGGGGGGGGGGGCAAATTTTGCTCTAAGGGTATTGTCATCGTCAGCGTTGTATGTCTGTCCGTTCGTCAGTCCGGAGGGGCGTCTGTCCATCTTTCTTGTGAACACGATATCTCAAGGTTCATAGCCAGGCATTGTAAATTCATTGCACGTATGCATCCGGAGAAGGATCAGAAGCCTATTGAAAATTACCGAGCTTGACCTATTTTATCAAGGTCAAATTCTAGTATTTGCTATATTTTTTGAAGGATTAAAGCTACGGTATCCAAATTAAGATAGATTGACTAGAAGTCTATCCTAGTTGACTGACCTTGACTGTTTATACTGTTTATCATGTATAACACGAAGCAATATAGCTAGGCTTTCCAAATTAATGCTATGTACACATGCATCTATACCCGTCCAGTGCTAAAGATGACTGAGCTTGACATATTTTACCCAGGTCAGATTCTATTTAGTACAATATTTCATCAAGAATTATATCTACATTATCCAAATTTATACCACATATGGCTGGACCTGAAGTCTATTGAATATTACTGGCCTTGACTTATTTTATACAGATCAAATTCTATATGTTATGTCTAAGATCTCCGAAATCATATTCCATATGCAATTAACTATAGACCACAAAATTGTTGAGGATGACTATACACGTGTTGCCTTGACTGAACATAACACATTCTCCGATCAGAATCGGTTTGGTGATGTCATAGCTCTATAAATATTCCGTGGTCCATATTAGGAGAAGTGCAACTGTATGACCTCTTTAAAATTCGGAATAAAACATATTGAGACTTGCTGGCCCCCGAATTGATGAGATATTCCCCAGACAAGCACCGACTTTTGTATCATGCAATGCATATAACATTGAAGTGGCTGGGAGTAAATTACCATTGACGGGACTGGGAAGTTGACAAATTTTACCGAACCTTCCCGGAGATTACCGGACATTCTCAGGGATTAAAGGAGATTCCCATTCGCGACCGCTCGGCTGATTCCGTCGAAGTCATCTGACCTCGTGCATTGATGGTGTAGGGATTTTATAGCTCTCAGCTCTGAACCGTGATCCGTTGCACGTGAGGCAAATCACATACTATTGGATGTGTTTCCGCTCATATAGTCGTCGTTGTATTTCTCCCTTAATATCAGGAGACCAAATATATATCAAATGAAATTAATATTCCCTTGATTCTACCCCTGAAGGATCTCATCTAATTGGAGGTGATTCTCCTGGCTTTTCCTCTCAAGCCGATCTTCATGGCAACGAAAGTCCTATAGCTGACATGCGCTACTTGGAGTTTCGGCGTGATACTGTGTCTGCAAGGAGTATCAACATGGATGCCAATATTCCTTTCAGTGATGTACATCTACTGTCTGTCTGTATATACTGCATTATACCTCGAGCCCGTGCCGAGTGGGAGATTCCAGGAGGTGTCCGGATCCCTCAATGCACCTGACGTCATGCCAACGTCTCGCTACAAACCCGCGCTCAGAGTTATCGCCCCGTGGAAAAGTGGCTCAAGACGCTCTTGTACTATTACCAGGGTCCGAGTCAATTATCCTGGCTGTCATCAATTACTGATTCCACAGAACTGGCATAACGATGCAGCCTCATGACATCTGAACCTTCTGAACATCGGCTCAGTCGACCGAAGCCGGAATGAATCACACTTTGTCATCAGTCAAATCAACGTCTCCACTAGTTAGTTGAAATCACAGTGGCGAAGCACTTTTCTATAGGATGTTACGTCAATTCTGCTGATTTGACTCGCTTTGACCTGTTTATGAAATGGTACCTCGTCATTCATATTGTCGCTTATCAGTCATATTGTTTCTAGATATGTGACTATACGATATCTATATCCAGACTAATATTTCAATGCGTGTTTGCGTCTGTAAATGAACAATCGATCATTTTTCCATCTCATTATTATGGCTCTATTTATTAACCGGATTCCCGAGATAACAAGCACATTCGTACTATGTTCATGTAATTAACAACATCCAATCCAGATCATATATTGAATTTCTAAACAAATAAACATACATGTCGTTCGTACGAAATATTGTTTCTTTTTCTTTTTAATGAAGCGATCTAATTGTTGGTACCGTATCCATTTTCTGACAAAACGGTCTTATAATTATCTGTTATTGGCCAATTACAGATGGTCGTTTGTGACTTTTGGGAGAATTTTACAGAATCAATTCTCTAAAGAGCGTATTTGAGAATGTTATAGATTTTCTGGTCAACCACCTCTGCATTATTATAAAATGTATTATGTGGAGGAAGCACAAACGCCTTGTCTTTCTTATGTTTGTGTATATACCAGCGAAAATCGATCCTTCTAACGCCCCGGTATACATGACTATATTGTTGTGAGTGATGCCAGCCGGCGACATCTGCGATCTATTGAACGTCATTGTGAGGTGATAACATTGGACAGGGCAAGTTGACAGCAGTTATCGGGCTGTATTTGGCCATAATCAGCATGCGCTACAGGGAAAACAACCACGGCAGAATGTTTTAAATACATTCACGCCCGTTACGTCATCGTTCTTCACGCCACTTGGCGCTGCTGGTGTGTGTGAACGTCACCATCGTAGTTAATGTAATTTGTCGATGTTTATCATAATCAGTGCGCTTCCAGAAATGGAAATATAGACCGTCATTCCGCTGAGTTTTAGGACTTCGAAGCAGGTCTGTTATTGTTTGGAGCAGTTGTATTTGGTAGAGGCCCATTATACACTCCTTAAATCAGCGTCGGTCTTACTCTCCCTGGTCACTCGCTGATTCAGACGGGTAATGCTCACTTTGACTCGTATCTTGCCCACAGACTCACGGAGATCTGAAGACAAGCACTGATTAGCCATCTCGCCATCAGCGACTGGCCGAGTGACGGGTGTAACGTTATTATGTTTCTTATTAAACATAAATATAACATAAAACGTAACGAAGTATAGTTTCCAAGCACACTTGTTTTGGATGGCAGTTTTTACGTTGGCATATACAGATGGGCTACTGGTAGGTATGTTTGGTGTAACCCTTGGGCCTGTGATACTTCGTGATTCTGATGTGTGATTCTCATTAGATGATCGAAGATGTCGCCTATTTCTACGATATACACGGCCATACTCAGTTCGCACTTGATAGGACCTTATATCAACTTGACCATCGACACGTGCCTTGCCCAATCTCTCCGTCGGCCCATGGGTCGAATTCGAAATACTCCTCCATCACGGAGGACAGGGAGTTCCTTTGTAAAACGATTGTAGTACTTAGTCTGTTTACCTTCTGGTTGAAAAGTTTACGCGAAACATTCTCCACAACTCTGGGAATCAGCAGTTTGGCGGGTGTTGGAAGACGGGTGTTTGATCTCCGACCGAATAGTCGTTGAGCTGGCGAGGACTGGAGACCCTCAGATGGTGTGTTTCGCCAAGCTAGCAGTGCCAGGTATGGATCTGTAGAATCCTCAAGAGACTTGTGCATCAGTCTCTTCGCAGTCTCGACAGCATTTTCCACTTTACCATTTGATTGTGGATATATCGGCGAACTGGCAACAGGAGTAAACTCATACTTTTGTGCAAAACTCCCCACTGTTGAAAGGAGGTCCATTGTCCGACATGAATTCATCAGGAATTCCATGACGAGCAAGATTGGATTTCAGTTTGCTGATTACTTCCTTTGATGTCTTGTCATGTCGGCGGTCAATCTCGAAGAAATCAGATAAATAATCGACAGTTACAAGATAATCCTTACTGTTGAAACTGAACAGGTCACACCCACTGATTTGCCATGGGCGAATTGGGATTTCGTGACTCACCATCGGTTCCTTCTGCTGTTCATTCTGAAATATGTTGCACATATCACATTTGCTGATGTAATCCTCTAATTCACGGTTCATATTTGGCCAATACATAATCTCACGTGCCCGTCTAAGACAACCTTGGATACCGATGTGACTTGAGTGTATTCGGGTCACTATATCAGCTTCCAGGGTAGGGTAGGTTCACCCTTGAATATCACTCCACTTAAACTGACATGTCCTATCTGAAGGGGAAGTAAACCTGAATACCTTGGTCAAGTTTAGTTCGAGTTTCAGGCCAACCTTTCACGATTACTTTCTTCAGACGATTCAAGTCAGTGTCATGATAAGTTTTTTTTGGAGGCTCCAAGTAGGCGCTTCTTATGGATTATTTCCAAAGGCTCGGACTCCACCAAACTACTCCGGTTATAGGCGTAGTTCTTGAACCGCTCTAAACCAAAAGTTCCTTTTCAATTTGAGCGTATTTGGCTTCAGTTGTGGTCAATGCTCTGGAATCATATGTAATGGGGTGGCCATCTTGTATCAAACATGCACCTAAACCATTTCCAGAGGCTTCACACTGAATGACTGTCGGATTGTCAGCATTGAAGTAGCTGAGGACAGGTGACTGGGACAATATTCTGTTGACATCCTCGGAGGCCTTTTCGTGCACATGATCATCCCACATGAATGCAGTCTCTTTCTGGAGAAGATCCCGCATTGGAGCAATAATCGTTGATAGGCATGGGGAGAACTTTTGTACATAATTCACCATACCTAAAAGTCCTTGTACTGCTTGTTTGTCACTGGATGTTGGCATTTTCAAGATAGCAGCAATCTTCTCCGGATCTGGCTTCAGGCCTCCGGCAGAGATAACATGGCCCATGTACGCAATCACCTTCAGACGAAGCTTCAGCTTATCGAAATTAAGCTTGATATTTCTGTCACGACAACGTTGTAACAGGCCAGAAGATTTCGATCGTGGTCTGCAATCGCCTCAGCATCAAAGTCACTTCGCCAAATAGGAGAATGTCAGCATGGATCACCTTAACATCTTCCAGTTCGGTCAGGCCTTCATCCGTGCGTCTCTGAAATTCCTCAGGGGCTGGGGCTATACCAAACGGCCGTCTGGACCAGTGATATTTTCCCGATGGGGTTCCAAAGGTTGTCAGGTAGCTACTATATTCCAACAGTTCTGCATGCCAAAACCCATTTTTGGCATCCAATACATAGCCTTATCTTCCCAGATGGCTTGTGATGACCACTGATGATGATATCCAATCTATTGACACGTTAACTGGAGCGATGACACCAGCTTCTGTCAACCTGTTAACGGCAATTGGCACTCTACGGGTAGGCATTTTACAGGGGAAACAGTTTTATCAATGTTCAGATGAAGTACACCATCAAATTTCTCATTGCCATGGAAAAGATCACGGAGTTCACGTTAAATATCAGATAATGAGAGTTCTGGCACAGACATGGCGACATCTACTGTGTCATTTGGCTGTTTGTCCTCATTTGTGATTTCCTGAACTGTTTCTGTTTCCAGAGGAACGGTCTTGCTCAGGATATGATTGTTATTCACGGTGATGAGTTTCATCCCTTGAATGACTCTAGATCTAAGATGGGGTGGACATTCCCTTTCACTACTAAGAATTCAACATTATATTTGTTCGCAGTCTTTAGATTTCTGACCGACACGCGTCGTTTTCCCATGGGCTGGGTCTCAGTTTTGTTGAACATTACCAGTGTGAGGTTCGTAGACTCTAGTCCCTTTAAGTCAGGGTCAGTGAAGGCTGAGGCATACACATGATGTGGAAGAACGTTGACTATGGATCCACACTCCAACTGAAATTGTACTTCCTGTTTTCCAAGTATCATGACATTGATCCTCTTTGCATAGCCGTTAACAGCATTTACCTGATCTATGGTAAGTATATATTCATCATCGGGTGACACTTCATCCTCAACCACATGGACTCCAGACCGTGTTGGACCAGATCTCTCAGAGCATTTTATTTTGTTTGTGATTTTCTCCACCACAGCGGCTGCACGTCTTGCCCCAGGCTGCACTGTTATAAATCACACCGTAAATTCACAGTTAAATGTACTGGCAGAAAAGGTGCCAGTACATTCAACTGTAAAATTACGTAACCCCGTATTTTACAATTACCGTTTTTTAACAGGCTTTGAACTGTAAAATGTTGCACCTTATTTTATAATTACCGTTTATTGACAGGCATTCAACAGTAAAATTTGGATAGCCCTGTAATTTACAATTATCGTTGTTTTAACATTCTTTAAACAATGCAATTACGTGGCACCATTGTCTACAATTATCGGTTCCGCGGCAACGTGGGTCACTGGAACGCCGAAATGACCACTGCTCTTGGTGTTTACAAATGCGATCACCACAAGCTTCGTAAATAATCACGATCGAATCTGTCCAATTATTACACGAATAGTAGGATACAACTCCAAGTCAGATAAATCCCATCTTCGCATATGCATTTCGAACACTAAATGACGGAATATTAGTGTAGTATTTAGCTTGAAATGTGAAGATGGATAAAACCAAAACCAAACCGTACTTTTGACCGAAAATTAAAGTTAGCCGCTGCGTCCGTCCCAGCCATTCTCATGGCATCAGATTGTATATCCCCTATTGTCATATATACCCTCTGATGTCAAAGTGGGGCTAATTGCGGCGCGCAGCTTTTCTGCGCATGGCTCTCGCCCAATCAACAGCCTCCGTTACTAAATGAAGCGAACTTGTTGAGATTACCGAATGGGGCCGATGATTTCCGAAAAGCTCAGCATGACTTCGGCAAGCCAATCAACATAGGCGTTGTATATCGACGAGAACGAACAACGGCAAATCTGTGAGGGTCGTCCTGTTTAAAAAAACCGGACTGGTATTTGTGATCTGTCAGTTAACTTCCATCATGAACGAGCAAGTAAATGTACTTCAAACCCTGGGATTTACTGCCACATATCTTGGACCTGGCGATTGCGACAGAGAAAAACTACAGGAGGGATCTTATTCATTTGTATTCTCAAGCCTCGAATTACTGTTAAACCAGGAAGAGAACCGCGATTTGCTAATTAAACACGGGAGCTATTGTCGCCGACGTGGCTCATGCGGTGATTCGATGCATGGTAAGTTTATAAACAGGTGAATTATAATAATAAAATAATAATAATAAATTATAATATAATTTTAAATATAATACTGAAAATTGTGATAATACTGTTATTGTCATTTTTTGATTCAAAGCCAATTTATTTGATAAACATTTTTAAGTTTGAGCAAATTTAAATAAGTTAGTTTGATAAAAAAATTGCCATTTGAAAAAAAACTGAATCAATTATTAAATTAAATCCCAGTTGCTAAACTGAAATCCGTTATTTTCAGACAAAATCTTAATATTATTTATGGTTATAACCAGGGAAACACATTTAACTGCAGATAAATCATTATTTAATATTAAGTACTATGAGGAAATTAGCCAATGATGTGTTCCGATGCATATTTCTCGTCCACCTCCTCTAATGATTGTTTTTATTACTTACTTGTTGCACATAAATACATAATAATATATACCTCGCTGCGGTTCAGATGAGTAATTTTGGCTGAGTAATTTTTTCAATATTATTTTATGTGTTGACTTTGATTTGTGTTGTGTTATCCTTCCTCACTGAGTTCAAGATCGGCGACATGAAACACCGATATCATTCAATACACATGGCCATAATATAATTTTCTGAAAGACGCACGCTTGTTCCATTTTCCAGGGTCATTATCAATTAATCCTTACAATAGCTCTCAGCGTGAATGCTCGCCTGTCAAATGTTATTTACAATATGACCGCCCGTCTCCACGCGGTGATCAGCTGTGATGACGTAGTCAGCCGGAAAATATAACGTGCTCTCTCAATGGCTCAGCGGGAAAGACACAATGCGGCTGCGCGCCAGGCATTTCTATAGTGGTGAAGTCAGAGTCTTGTTTACCGACGGTTTGGAGGTTACAAACTCTGACGTTGGGAGAATGGTCCCAGCGCGTGTTCTGATAATGCTCTGAATGTTGTATCGTACAACGCAGGTGTCGGATGTTTCCTGTAACTGAGCGTTTCGTGTGCAAAGATATCACTCTCCTTTCAGAGAAAACCAGAATTTTATGTTACGTGTGTGCGCAGTTTACTCATTGCAGTTGATGTCAACTGAAATATCACAGTTCAGTTTACAGATTAATGTGTTTACGATTAAATGTACTGTAAACTCCAACATACATTTACTGTGAAATAACGGTAATTTATAACAGTGTGGGCAAGCTTCTTTACGTCCAATGTGCTTCCGTCCACAAAAATTAGAATCCAGTTTTTGTAGTGTACCACTGCGTTTTGCCCCGATTCCCTCCGTTGGGGCATTTCGACTTTCTGTGCACCAGATTTAGTTTTCTGTACTTATTGAATCTCTTCCTGGTTCATCGATTTCAACCGCTGGCTTGTACTTTCATTGGCTCGCCAAATGTCAACGCATGATTTGCGAGTTAATTTTGAATCTTGCAACAGTGTCTTTCTTTTTGCATTATCCCCGATTCCAATTACCAGTCTATCTCTGATCCGAGATTCTTCGAGTTCACCATAGTTACAAGTCTTCGCCAATGTGCGAAGGGAAGTCTGGTATGTATCTATGCTCTCAATTGATTTCTGTTCACTCTTATTGAAACAAAATCGTTCATATGTTTCGTTAGTCTCTCCCAGACAGAGAGATTCAAACTTCTGTAGAACCACTGCAGTGTTGATTTTATCATTTTCATCTGCAAATTCTAGTCCATCATACAATTCCCCTATGCATGTCAGCAACGTAGCTGTTTTGAACTTGTTGTCCTTCTCAGAAATCCCACTGGTTATTTCATAATTGTCCCAAACGCGTCTGAACCCAATCTCAGTAAACTCAGATATAATATCACGGAATATTATATCTGAATTCAGCCCTATATAAATCCCGTGCGAGTTGAAACTACTATTGTTAGCCAATCAGATGGATAGCTGGTTGTAACTATTTCAAAATCACGCCCACAGTAATTACACACGGTAGCTCGTGGTCTAATATATAAACATTATCCTGAAACAGTTTCCAAATATGGCATCATTTCCAGACAGGGTCCGTAAACATCAAAGAGTTTACTCCCGCCGAAATGTCTGGCTTTGTTAGGGGTAAAAAATATCAAAAGATTGTGCCGTGCGAAGATGTTAATCTCCCTGAAGTAAACGTCAATCATTGTCAGAGCGAAAAAGTTGAAATGGTCGTAATTGGCTTATTATGGGATCTCGTAGAATATCGGCGAAAATTTCGCACGAAGTTTTCATAGCGTTACGTCTAGATGTATTTACCATCTTGGTTTACCTAGATTGGTCTGAACCGTTTCCAATTATTGGCCAAATTTCCATTCAAATCTAACTTGGGCGGGAAAGGAATGATTGTTGGCACAGGTACATGCACAATTTGTGGTGCCGGAGCCTCATCCCCCATTCTCACAAATGTGTTCAACTTCAGATTACAGTACTGAAAAGAATAAGCTTATGCAGCACCCAGATTTCGATACAATTCAGCAACACACGCTCCCACACGCAAATGCAGTTCGGTTCAGCACAGTGTACGCTTAAAGAATTATCACTGTATTGTATTTTAAGAGGTCTACACAGAAATTTACAAATGTCAATGTCAACGTTAACCAGTATACGTTGTTGTTGCAACTTGTAAGTTTCAGATGACATGAGGTTTACAGAAAAAAAACAGTCAGATTTCACTTGGTCAATTTTCTTATGAAGACCAAACGGAAGTTCTTATTCCTATCTTCTGACACCATGTAACGTCTTTGTTTCTTATTAAACAGAAATACAACATAAACGTAACGAAGTAGTTTCCAAGCACACGTGTTTACTGTCGCCATCTCTCAGAGTGCAAAGGACATTCATGAGGGGCTATAAAAAGTATCACTGCAAACAACGGAAGCGGATGTGGATCATATATCGTTACAACGGGCATGTGCACAAAAGATAATTCCTTCGAAATAAATAACTAAATTTCATCGCAAGAGTTACTGCGATGTAGTTCTGGCCGCCATAAATCACTAGACATGCGGATATATTATGGAGTTTCTTCAAACGTAAATAGCTTTCTGAAATCAGAGAAAATTTGATCCAGAAATCAGTGATATACGCTCATGGCAAGGTGGCTAATCCACCAATCAGTGATATACGCTCATGGCAAGGTGGCTAATCCACCAATCAGTGATATACGCTCATGGCAAGGTGGCTAATCCACCAATCAGTGATATACGCTCATGGCAAGGTGGCTAATCCACCAATCAGTGATATACGCTCATGACAAGGCGGCTAATCCACCAATCAGTGATATACGCTCATGGCAAGGTGGCTAATCCACCAATCAGTGATATACGCTCATGGCAAGGTGGCTAATCCACCAATCAGTGATATACGCTCATGGCAAGGTGGCTAATCCACCAATCAGTGATATACGCTCATGGCAAGGTGGCTAATCCACCAATCAGTGATATACGCTCATGACAAGGCGGCTAATCCACCAATCAGTGATATACGCTCATGGCAAGGTGGCTAATCCACCAATCAGTGATATACGCTCATGGCAAGGTGGCTAATCATTGCTTGTCCTCAGATCTCCGTGATTTTGGGGGCAAGGTACGAGTCTAAGGCTCACTCCACTTATACCCCTGGTACAACAGCGGAAGATGACTTTACGACGCTGCTATGACGTATGGGGGAAACCCCCACGTACACACGGTTCAGTTTGAATCTGGCCGAACAACTCCTTCAATTTTGCACATGAGCGAACCACTTTTCATATGCTCGCCCCATATAATCAGGGAAAATAATCTCCAGATCACTCTTTTTAACGCTAAATCAACAGAGGTAGTATGCGGTATTGAAAAGTAATCGAAATGTTCAGCAAACATCGCTTTTACTCTACATGATGTCACTTCCGGGTGTGATGCTCGAGCGGGAATCCTGTCTAAAAATCTAACTGGTGGCTGGGGTATTATTATGCCCCCCCCAGCGAGATGGTTGGTCCAACTATTCTACTATAATGCTCGTTCGATAGTCTGCATTTCTCATATAAATGCCGATTGGTGATTACTCTCTGAAGATGTCATTCCACAGAAGAAACAATCCGTGTTTAACTCGATTGCTGTAAATACAATCGCAGCTTACATGAACGTCGGCAAACCTTCTTTGACCGTCGCGTGGTTCTGCCTGCTTGGCGCCAGGCACTTGAAGATCAGGCTAGACATCCCATCGCCTCATTTGCGTACACTTCGCCATCCATAAGATGGCTTGCGAATCGTGTGTCTCCATTATTGCGGAGCGATATCCGGTACTTTACCGGATTCTGTTCGGCCTTCATCCGGCGGAGAACAGACTCGAGAAATCTGATAAATTACAGGTTTTCATACCACTTCTGAAACAGATATTGCCTGGGCTTACAAAATATATAGGTATGTATAACTTTCGTATCATCCAAGAGGTGTGGGGGATCTGAAATTTTGAACAAGTAGTTCATCACATGACTCGAAAATGGCGAGTTACGTTGGGGTTACGTCGGTAGACTTTAGCTGATTGGCTGACGAAGTCACGTGGTATTGATTTATGGAAATTCCCTCTGGAGTTGCCGAAAGTAGGTTGAACATAGATACACACGATCCCAGGGTCAGTCTTACCGCCTATAGATGACCGAGATGGTTACAGGTTGCCCATCACCTTATGCGAGTGAATGTCGCTTAAAGATGAAAGAATTGCTGCTTGCTTTCATTTTGGTTGTTGATATAAATAATTTAACGCAAAATTTAGTCTTAGGACCGACTTTCATTGAGGATAACATTTAATGGACCCTGACCTACACGATGTATGCCCTTGTCAGGTAAACTATATTGCTCTATGTAGGAGAGTGACACTATATCATCTGAATAAGCCAATGAGATGGCTCTGATTATTCCTACGAAGTAGGCTACAGATCGCAAATTGTCCGGTAATGAGTGAGTCAGTCAGTCAGTCAGTCAGTCCATCCGAATCCTTTCGTCGGCAAAATAAGGAGAACCGTTGACATTAGAACCTTGATTTTTGGCATGAACGTGCATTAGGGCATTGTTACCAGCAAGTTCTGAGCTGACAGAATTCTGATGAAAATTTGATTTATAATTATTATTTTTTATTATTTATTGATGGCTCAGCGAGTGCACCGTCATGCCCATCGGGAACCCTTGGCTGTATGTTTCACTGTGACTTTTGAAGGCTCCCTAATACGGCATATCACGACACACCGGTTCTGGTAAAATCAGCGAAGTTAAGCGACTTTGGGCCTGGTCAAGACTTTGTGTAAACGGGGTCCATTTAACCAATGGATAAATGAGTGAATTCAGTCTAATAGACGAAGGTCCCAAGCTGAAAGCGCAAGCTGATGCAATAAGCATAGTAATGAAAACATACATTTACCTTCTGAATTAGGTCTGTTAAATTTACCACTGTGCTATCCGACATCCGAAGTAGGGTGGGCACTAGGACTCCGACGCGCACCGAACTCCTGGTCATAGCTAATCTAAGTGTAAACGTTTTGGTGGGCTATATTATCATGTATGAAATAGGAAATGCTAATTTTCCATCATTTGTTAGTGCATTTATCTACACTGCTATTACCAACTTGCCAGCCTCAATACACACAATTCAGTATATTGTTATAGATATATGTAAACTGTGGCCTTTAACGTGTATCTTATTCACATCCAACTATTTCATCACACACCACATCAGGCTTCAAATTCAGGTCAAATTTCCCACTGGTTGCGAAATATCCTACATCAACCAATTAAGTCAGCCTGGTGCAATAACCCAGCAGAAGAAAGAAAGATGTGGTATCATCCTTCAGATTAGTCTGTGTGAGCAACAATGATAAAAGTTTACCGAGGGTGAAACAAAGCCATGACGGCATGTTTAAAGGGTCTTAACTTATTTTCTTTGGGTATAGAATTTAACTAGATAAAGTAACTTTGATCATGATGTGAAAATATGAGCACATACTTTGAGTTTTTTTGTACCACTTGAATATTGACTATATATCACACTGGGATATAATTTAAACAAAAAATTACATGTGTAAACGAAATATGTCTAAATTTTTCTTGTCATTTCAAATCTTCATCCATTTTGATTCCTTGATTGGGGGATACAGAATCACTGCCACGGAGTGTGTTGGTGTGTCACAGCAATGCAATTCCGATTCACACAACGAAACTGATCAACCGTCATAGAATATAATGTGGAACAAGAAAACCGGAATAGTACATTCATCACATTGCCGATACCCAAAATGTGTTGTCTCATATATCTAGATAACACGCGATGTAGAGACGCTATTTATTCGTCTTCGTACCGATTATGCTCAGGAGAATGACATAGAATCATTATTATCTTGCGCAGAGAAGGTGTTGGTCTTGAGTTGAATTACCGTAAACTACATAAATGCTACCTTTCTACTACAGTACTATATATAAAAATGTGTTGTATTGTTGGGAAAATAATGCGATTCAAAAAGTTATTTTGATCCTGGACAAGGGCACTGAAAACCATTAAAGAGATGTAAATGTATTTTCACACGTAAAGCTTGAAATCTACTGAACTATTTATTAATCAATCTGTTTCCTTTACTTAAAAAATTGTAAAATTAAATCGGCGATCGTTATTTATTTTTGGAATGAAGGCGCATTAGGAGACTGTTACCAACAAGTTCTGAGCTGACCTACTTTTGATGAAAATTTCTGGTGATTTTTGATGAAAATCACTGGCGATTCTGACTTGGGCGGTGCCCATCTTAATATAGGCAGGATTTCAACTGGGGGTGGGGATTTCCAAGAGTTCAATTCGCGTTCGAGTCCTAATGCCTACTCTACTTCGTAGGTCCTGTGACGTTAGTCACACTGCTCATGTTTAAAATGGCGCTAATAATACGACCAATCGATTGAGGGCGGATTCAAGCATTCACATGATAGCCTCGAGGGCGATAGCTTTTCCCAGTCGCATTCCTATACCGGGTCGAGCCGTTGCCGAAAAAAGACCCGTGATATTGTATTGGCCAATGACTATAATGTATTGGTGGTACAGGACTACACAAAATCTCTGCGACTGTGTGTTATCTCATAATGTAGCAGCAGATTAGATTACAAGCGTCATTCATAATTCAGCCGTCGTCCATTAGAGAATATCCGCGTCCATAATCCAAAGACCTATTCCATATTCTATATAACAGTATTAGCACCAAATTCAAAAAGACAATCATAGTATACATAAACATAGGCTTGTTTCCTGCAAGAGAGAAGCGCCAACAGTTTTCAATGATGCCGGCAAGACATCATGATGTTCCAAAAATATCAAATCCGTATCGCTGATCAGTATTCTTAATCCATAATATCCGTTGTAAAGTCGTCATCTAAAGAATGATGTATCTCAGTCACGCTTTGAATGTGACTGTTTATATGAGTACCATGAGGATCTGTTGTGACCTTCTGATTGGCCGTAGTAGTAGGTCACTGGGTTCAACAAACGTGATGTATACTCATGAATAATGCACGAAATGGATACCTGGTGCAGCATTTCGGTCAGAGGCGCTTTAGGTGCCTGCCTCTTGTTGAGCGAAGGTGGCATTTAAAGTCTGTGAACTAGAGAAAGGGAAAGTACCGGTAACCAGTCTAAGCAGACATGAAATACAAATTCAAATATGAACAGAAACTAGTTTTGGTCAACAGTTTCCGCTGATTTCAGTAGTCCTCATGATCGATTGAATCATCTTTCGTTGTACCGTATGTTCAATCCGTCATGATAACAAAAGCAACAGACCAAGTTTAACTGATCACATAGTTTTTAACATCTCTTTATATATAAAAACCAACTCCTGGTTTGCAGTCGCAATCGGTATAACTCGGTGGCATACCGCGGGAGAAGCTGATTTAGTTCTACGTCCATTAGCCGACCAAGAAGACAGTTGATTGCTTGTGCCCAGAGTTATTATAGTGGAGTGACAGGATCTTAGAACAGCTGAAGCTTAAACCTATGGAGAAACAGTTCACTTATGAAAACGGTTGGGAACCCTCACTGCCTGCCACGACTTGTCCTCATCATGCCCATGTAAATATCAATGACGGTATTGTCTGCCGTACCGTTCATATCTCGTACATAGACAGACTTTATGCTGGAGAAAACATTAACCCGGTAACTAAAAAACTGAGAGATAGAGAAGATGTGAATTAAACCATGAAACTTCATGACCATTATAGGTCTATAATATATTTTTAAGTATGCCGACATTTCTTCAGTTTTATGTGTGTATGAATATATAGATCTTGTAGGCTCAGCAAAATCTCCCCATGTTTTCTTTAGGCTCCACGCCGGAAACATAGGGATTATGAGCAACAGATGTATAAAATGACTTTCCTATAATCTCTTTCGAACCTTGTCTAATCCCACATACCCCAGTTTACACAATCCCCAGTAATAACGGTGTTATTTTCTTCTTCTAAATTTCTAATTGTATATTCTCATACCGTGAAATAAAATCTGGAAACAATATCCGAGCTCGACATTAGCCGTCCACAAAGGTGGATTCCCGAGTTTTTAAGGTTAATTCATTCAACTGTCCGAATTTTATGATGTGAATTGGCAGGTTTCTCCTCTGTATATTATTACGGTTAATGGGGACAACGTTTGCTTATACGATCTCCATGCAGGCAGCCATCTTGGATTGTATTTCTCCGCTTGACTTCACACTACACATCTTCGCATACCCAAGTCGAACACTCAAAATAATAATCCGTTAAAATTTAACGTATTGCTATCCGTTAGGTAGTTTTAACGGATAAATCCGTTGTATAAACGGAAATAGTACGTTATAGTAAGGGAATCTTCCGTTGTTGTATTGCACTGACGGACTCATCCGTTACATCAACGGAATATTCCGTTGCTGTATTCTCATGACGGAATAATCCGTTACAACAACGTATTATCCGTTCGGTAGTTTCAACGGATCAATCCATCCTATTAACGGAAATAATTCGTTAATGAAGGTGAATATTCCGTTGTTGTATTGCCCTGACGGAATAATCCGTTGCTGTTCCCGTGAACCCACCTTAGGCAGTGTTTATGACTTCATTCGTTAGCTGCTTGACCTGAAGTATGTGAAAATACGCATAAAAGCATTCAAATACATGTATGATTTCATCGTTGAGAAATAGTTTTGTGAAGTCGTATAAACATCGACGACGGATTCTTTTGTGCGCAGTAATACAACACTTCGTCTGACGTCACACATTTGCGCGCGCGCGAAACGGTCACTTCTGCTAGATGTTGAACGGTAAAATGTTGAACAGCAAGCCTGCAAGGTAAGAATCTTGTCTCATCGATGTTATTTATGACAGACATGTACTGTTTATGCCTGTATCACTGATTTTATTAGCCGTTGAATTTGATGTGAGACCACAGGCCCGCAAAACAAAAGTTTTGGGGGATGTGGGCGATGATATTAGGGTGAAGTGTCGAAATATGGGGTCTCTATATATAACCCTATGCTTTATATAATTATAAGTCCGACATCATGTCATTTTGCTCGCGACCGAGTGGGCATTGACCTACAATCTTCGAAGGTGAAATGAACAAGTAAATTTGGCAAACGTCACGGTGTTTTTTTTATCACGATGGTGGGGGGGGGGGGGGGGGGTGTTGCCTTGATGCATTGAACTGTATGGTGTATCATCATGACTTGGAATAGTCCGATAATTTGCAGCCCCTACAAGATATTTTATAATACTGATTTCTATTGAATGTAGGGTCTGCCCGTTTAACCGGCAAAATCCACTTAGCTGCCGGACCGAAATGTCCGGCAGTCGAAAAACGATATTTTATACGCCATTTTCTCGACTCATAATAATGAAAACCACCTTTTAAGTTAAATCTCGGACTTGGAATCCGTTCTGAACTTTCCGTGGGTAGTTTATTCGAGCATTTTCACAGCTTTCCTGAACCGAGAAGACAAATTTTCCGCCATGTTTAAATTCTGCAGCCAATGAAAACTCAATACCGCTACATCCTCCACGTTCGGGGACGGTCCGACAGCTAGAAGATTTTGCCGGTTAACCTGGCAAACCCTACATTCAATAAAAATCAGTATTATAAAATATCTTGTAGGGGCTGCGTGTCGGACTAGACTTGGGATGACTGATGACGTTGGGGTAGTGGGGTGGGGGGGGGGCGTATTTCATCGTAGTTTTTGCTTCATTGTCTTTTATAAATGTATTGTTCATTCGGCATGTGTAATTGTTCAGATGTGGGCACTGTCATTGCTCATCATTGTGTATGAAAATTTGGGAAATAATTATATTCGGGAAAAGAAAAAATATTTATATTAACATCAATTGCGGTGATGAGGTGGTTGGAGGGGGGTATTTTTTATTTGACCGTAGTCTTCGCTTCATTGCCATTCTTAAATGCATTGTTCATTCGGCATGTAATGGCCCAAATGTGGGCACTGTCATTGTGTTGTATGAAAATTTTGAAAATAATTATATTCGGAAACAAAAGAAAGATATTTATATTTTTATTAACATCAGAAATATCTACGAAGACACCCAAGGACAGACAAACCATGGTGGTGACCGGTACACTTGATTTGTTGGATTTCCCTGTACCGTACACACTTTTTTTTCCAGTACACCTGTAGTTTATGCTTTTCAGGCACTGACTGCGTTATTACCCGTAGCTGCTCTTCTGTACTGGAGATAAATAAAGGTAGTTTTATAAGAACTTCGGTAAGAAGCTTCGGTGAACTTTCTAACAGATAGTGGCGAATTAGTTTAACAGTTTGAAATAGTTTAGTACTATAGTACAGGTATTAACTTTTTCAATTTGCTCCGTTCAGTTTCTTACCTGTCAGTGTGACAAATATCACATGACCTACGACATGTACGAAGAGTAAGCATTAGGACTCCGATGCCAGCTAAACTCTTGGAAATCCCTCATCCCAACCCCCAGTTGAATCCTGCCTATATTAAGTTGGGCACTGCCCAAGTCAGAATCAGCAGTGATTTTAAATTGCCATCAAGAGTAGGTCAGCTCTAAACTTGCTGGTAACAGTCCCGTAATGCACCTTCATGCCAAAAATCAAGGTTCTAATGTCAACAGTTCTCTTTTTTTGCCGTAATGAGAGCCCAATTCATAGGAATAAGGACGCTGTGGACCGTGCATGGTCACATTCTGCCAAAATTCTTACAAAGTTCGTTGCAGTGCTGGTCGAGGGGGTCAGAATGAATTTGTTCGCTCTGTGACTGTCAATAACAAACTACTCACTATAGTAAAACTGCGTGCATGCAACTATTTTCAGGATTTTGACTAGAACTCAGAAGACTCCTCTGTACCTGTGGATAGACTATGGGGTGTTTCTATGTTGATATTATGGATCAAACTGAAAAGTGCCGGTTTTCCTTCTGCCACAGGCTTCTGTTGAAGGTTTGTAAATATATGATTTCCTGAGTAGGCGATCCACAAAGTAATAACTCAGTTTGTTGGGGGGGAGGGGGGGGAGGGGGGGGGGTGCGTCAGAGCATACAGGTGATTCAAACATCTCGGAGCGGGGTGGGTTGTGGGGCTGAGGGGGGCCTAATTCTTACTCAAATTTACCAACAGCCATTCAAGTGCACCTCTTGCCTCTTGTTGGCAACTTTTAAATCCCGCTGTTATTAGTGTTAGAGTAACGGTACATGTATTTTGTGAAAATATTTCATATGATTTATCAAAACTTCAAATGCATGTATAAACAAGTAAAGGTCTATAATCTCTGTTCTTTATAAATGTATGGGAGATATAATCACGAAGGATGTGTTCTGGGTCAGTGAAAGTGACAACCCTTTTTGACATTTCTGTTCTACAGTTTTATGCCATATATATTTGGAAAGCTTGAATTACATATATTAATAATCCATCGAGTACAGTAATGGTGTTTTATACTCCCTTGTATATTCACATGATTGTAATCAAATAATACTGGTAATATGACACACAATATGATACAACATGTATGCCTATTTATAATATATATTAATATTTTTATAGAAGGAAGATGCCAGAATGAAAAGTTACGCTGTACTGGAACACCTCACTCGAACAGAAGAGTTCCTGCATCACTACAGATTTTATTTGCAGAAAGGATGTAAGTACTGTTAATGAGAAATCTCAACTTCTTTTGTTTGATTTATAACTTTAGAGCCCCAAAGAACCTTAGTCATTTGGAGTTAAAAATGCTGGCATTCCTGGTCTTCCAGTTCTTTGTATAGCTTGCCCATGCAGCTATAAAGAACCATAAAACTCTAACTCCACCTGGGAAAGTTGTTGATTGTCAAACCATGCTTTTTCTTTCAATGTTGAGGAAAACAGACAATGACTTCCAAGTATGTATTGGTACAAAATTTAAAGAAAAAAGCCTAATTGTGGGCAGGGAAGAGCTCATCAGAAAATAGAAGATATAATACATTCATTTTCGTCCCCTGCAGTACTATGCCCTAAAAAAATTTCTATACGAAAGGTCACTTCATCTATTCTCTGTTGAGAATCATTTCTCTGGATCGTTGAGTGCATTTCATATCTCATTTCACCAGTGGAGATGTAAAACTCTCAATCTGTGATTGCCACAGTCTTCAATTTAAGGAGTGCTGATGAAAACCTCTCAACAGGTTACCATGAAATCTACATTGGTAACCTATGGTAACCTATTGCATAATTATTAACCTATTGTCAATTATCAGTCAAAATTATGGCGACCAGAAAATAGGTTACCACTATTTTTCATATGGCAACCTCCAGGCAACCCGAAAACAGTTTACCACCTTAAATTGAGGCCTGTGCCTTTAATATAGTGTAATTTAAATTAGGTACCCTTGTAGCAAGGGGTGAGTAGTAGGCTTTAGCATCATTTTCAAATTTACTCATGTCTGCCTCCCCTGACAGGTAATTTTATAAAAAGACAGGTAGACAAATAAAATGCCTGTCTCCAGTGACAGGTAGCCAATATTTTTTTTATTTTTATTTTGGTGTTCAAAATATATCTTTGACAAAATTCATTCAAACAGCTGCAAATTAGTGCATGGAAACAAGGCGTCATTAATTTATTGGTAACGTGTAGCTGCTTTGTCGTTAATTGTGAATAACATGTACTCGACAATTTCAACGACCGCTTGTTCAGGTAATTCTTAAAGGTGATGGGTACACTTCTTGATCTGCTGTCTATTGTAACTTGTTGCGTACTAATTTGGACTTAGTTTTAAGAGGATAGATCAAAGGCTGGGGTCCCTGTGTCAGGATAACATTCAGCCTGAGAGGCCGGAAAGGACTACACTGATATTGGGGTGTGTCTGGAACATAAAATAAATTCTAAAAAAAACTTAACGGTAACTTTGGCCCAGGGGTATTGTCGTCGTCATGTACAGCTGTCCGTACGTCTGTCCGTCCGTCCGTTACCGCGATATCTACAGAACCGTTTCATGCATGGCAACCATGCTTGTTACATCTATTTATCTTCATGTAAATCAGAAGCCTATCGAAAATGAGTCATCTCGGACAATATTTTGCAGAGTTATGCCCCTTTTTACAAATAAAAATCCATTTATGATTTGTTATTGTGATAATTTCAGAACCGTTCCGTATACATCATAACGTGATACAGTTGTTTCTCTTGACCTGAACTAGATGCCTATCGAAAATGAGTCGTGTCAGAAAGTATTTTGCAGAGTTATGCCCCTTGTCTAATAAAATCCACTAATTCCTATGTTAAGTTTGCATATTATTTCTTTATCATGTAAGTACACTATCACATTTATTTATTGATTGAATGACTGATTTTGAAAATGACATACAAGTGCCATTTAGTATACATGTACTGTATTTATCTAGCCATGTGTACTGTTGTTTTGGTGAGACATCGACACAGCTCTTTCAATTTATTCCAGAAACGAATAAATTTAAGGGGAGGAAAACTTCTTTTTTTCTTCAAAGAAAGTAGACTTACAATACCAGGGGTAAATATTTCTTCCCACAAGCCAATCAATTGGTAGAGAAGAGAGACCCTTACATTATAATAGCTGGGGTTCAGAGTCGAGGGGTTTCGATAGTGCAGCTTCATGTTTATGACAGTCTGACCACCGGGGGGGGGGGGGGCACCTGCCACCACCATTCATACCCATTTACATCCTGGGGTCCAATTACAATTGTCAATCCTTGGGGATTTCTGTCACTCGGATTTTTATTAATGTTGCTTCTCTGTTGTTTCACAGCTGAAAGAGTCAAGTGGGGCTTCAATACCAAGAGCCTGAGGAGCCAGAGTGGTTGATATTAATCACCCTCCCAGATGGCTGAACTGTCAACAACAGTTTCAGTGTTGGAAATATCAGCTGGGAGTGGAATCACAAATGTCATGCAGCTCTCGTTCCTAAGTTTAAATGAAGTATTAACTTTTGTTGAATCTTTGGCTACAACATACACCAGAAATCGATTGGAACTTTCCTTATAGAACTTGGAACCCAATACAATTCTTGAATGAAGGTACGCTGTCTATATAGATTTATTCAGTACTTTGAATGTACATAGTTTTTGTCCATGTGCATTCCATGATTTCGGGGGCATTCTGACACCACGGAAAGGACATGCATTTTCCTATTGTGTGGCCACTTTTTCCATCTGAGGAGTAACCACATTGCTAGCTCACTATGTTTGTTCATGGGCATATGATCTTGGGATCACTTGAGCTTCCGTTCTTGTTACGATGAAAGTTCATTTCACGAAATTCCAATATATCAGTGGCGCGGGTGTGATGATCATGGTAGCAGTGCACTAATTGACAATAAAAGTCAACTAACTGAGAACTTTACTATTATTCCTTTCATTTATTGTTAGATTTTTCATTGAGGATTGTGAATATCTAGGAATAAGCAACAA